>OX104024.1:31443351-31677381 GCA_944470205.2 Schistosoma margrebowiei | reverse complement strand
TGCTACCTTGATGTGGTGGTCAGGCTTGCCTATCGTACTGAACTAATCGAGCTATACTGGCTGGAACAACCGATCCTCAAAGTCCTACGTGCCTGACAGGTCGGTTGATGAGCGGTAATACTAAAAGCAACAAATCCAAGGTTCGAAGGCGAAATCGTACTGCTGACTATATAGGTGTGACAGTAGTAAGGTATTTCCTTCAGACAACCAGCATGACAATGATGCTGCCTTCCCACAAGGAGGGCTGGGGTTTGAAAAGTCGACCCCAAAAATGCACACCTCGCCTTATCCCACGGATAACCGTCTCCGGTGGTAAGGTCTCAACAAACACGGAGCTAACACGAAAATTACTCACAAAATGGTCGTGTGTGACTGACCCCAAGCAGTCGTCCCTTGGGTACTGCGGTCATGCTCTCAAGTCACTAAGACCACCTCTAATCCAATTTCCTTTTCAGGTACCTCATACAGGATCCTAGTGTAATCATTCACCTGACCTCACCTCGCCAAAACGGATATCCGACGAGATACACCCTCAGTGTATCTGGCGACCCGATGGTTGGTTCTCTTCGACTGGCAGGTGTAGGCATAGCACTAAGTACGAGGTTAGAAAAAGCACTATTATAGTGGATCCTCGTTAACAGTCGCCTATGTGCTGTTCGGCTAAACGGCTGCGTAGGAATTCGGAAGTATAGGGACACATCATTGTCTTTTCGTCATTTCTACCATTTGGGTGGGTATTTTAGTATCACGGCTCAGCAGACAGATAACGGTGATCGTCTGCTGCAACTGTGCTCAGACAATCGTTTATTTTTAGCAAGCACAAATTTTAAGCATACGGAGAGACACCGCCTAACCTGGCGACCTCCTGCACCAAACCAACGATGGACTCAAATAGATCATATTGCCACCAGTCATCTTTGGAGAGGGTCGATAGAAGATTGTCGCTCGTTTTGGGATACCTGCTTGGACTCCGACCATGCTCTAATACGAGCACGCATCTGCTTGCGCCGCACTGGACGCAGGAAAGCCACATTAATAAAACCCATTAGGATTGCATTGAGTGATGAGAAAGCCGAAAGTAAATTCCAGGAACCACTGAGGTCTCATTTAGGTAGTTCTGAGAACGAGGCTGACCCAGATGTTGCTTGAAAAGATATACAAACGGCTGTGGAAACAGCAGTGACATATGTTAGTGATTTAAACCGAAGGGTTACAAAGAACCAATAGATTTCTTCTAGGTCTACTGCACTGATAAATTCTCGTAAACTCATCAAAGTTGGATCCGAACACGATGAAAAACGAAAATAAGTCAGATCTAGGTTAAACAACAATGCCAGGCTGTTTGAGATGCGTTTCATCACCTCTAAATGAAAGTTGTTGCTCCAGGACTGGTCTGTGTCAACACCTGAACTAAGGATAGGGAGTGAAGTAGTCGAACGCATCGACAACTTCACTTATCTTGGAAGTCTGATTAGTCCTAATGAGTTGGTGTCTGACGAAATCTCTGTACGGATCCAGAATACTCGTTTGGCTTTTGCCAACTTACGTCACCTATGGCGAAGGCGAGATATCCGACTGCCAAATAGGGGACGGATATACGACACAACAGTTCGTTCTGTTCTAATGTACGGCTGCGAAATATGGTCGTTAAGAGTAGAAGATACTCGTAAGCTACTAGTATTTGACCACAGATGCCTTAGAAATATTGCTCGCATCTGCTGGGATCATCGGGTAAGTAATAGTGAGGTTAGACACAGGGTATTAGGGAATGATGATAGATCCGTTGATGAGGTTGTAAATCTTCATCGACTGAGACGGTTGGCCATGTGTTACATATGCCTGAACACCGATTACCACGACGCGCAATGTTGACTAGTGTTGGTGTTGGTTGGAAGAAAGTTAGGGGTGGCCAAACCAAAAAATGGCATCAGTACTTGAAGTCACTAACTTCTAGTCTGAGCCGTGTTAGTAGATGCAAACTACTTGGTTGGTGTATGCGTGACTGTCGTAACCAATTTTTGGAGACTCTGGGTGACATGGCTCAGGATCGGTCACAATGGCGTCGGTGTATACACTTTCTTTCTTCCCTTAAACTATGAGATTAAAATTATTTCATATCTTTCTTTCTGTACTATATCCTTACATAAAATCTTTCCTTTATTTATTAGACCATTTAGTTAACCTTTTCTATGAATTCGGTGTTCGTCTTGCTGTGTTAATGAGGTGTAGCAACTTGTACCGATGCATGTATGTGCCTGATCCTACGGTGTAACTGACTGACTGATTCCTTGAAAGCCCCGACTTTAAGGACAAGTAAAATCAATGAGTCACAACGTGGGACTTGTACCTATGTACATCGATTCAGGTTACCATACTCGATTAGCACAGAGATCTCAGGTCAGGTCAAGTCCCAGATTAGTATAGATAGTTACAGTATCAGTCGTAATAGGAGAGATTAGGCATCGAAGATACGACTCGAAAATAAAATATAAATTAGTGAGACAAAAACAAAAAAGAGTGATGGGGAATTTAGTGTCTCAGAATTTGGTGGAAGACAAGGAATGGATCTACCTACACCACTGGAGACAATTTTGAGCATTGTTATTCAAAATTTGTAACCATTGGTTACGATAATCACGCAGACCCAAACCTGGTGTCGGCATTTACTAAAATAGCTTAGTCCAATCTTCTGTGACTTCATAAACTGACGCCATGTGTCGGTTTGACCGCCCCTAACTTTCTTCCAGCCTACTCCTGCACCAGAAAACATCGTCCACCGAGGTAGGCGGTGGTTGATTATACATAACACATCACGACCACCTCAGTTGATGAAGATTTAATATTCATCAATCGATTTCCCATCTTTACTTAGTACTTGGTTTTTAACCAGGCATTACTTACTCTATGGTCGCAAAATGCACGAACATTGCTTCATAGACACTTGTGATTAAATACCAGTAACCTGTGAATATCCTCTACCCTTAATGGCCATGTTTCACATCCCTAAAGCAGAACAGAGCGAACTGTTGTGCAGTAAGCTCACCTTCTAGCTGGATGACAGATATCTCGCCTACACTACAAGTGACGCAAGTTGGAATAAGCTAATCGAGTCTTCTGAACCCGTACCGAGATTTCGTCAGAAATCAGAACATCAGCACTGATGAGACTCCCAAGATAAGTGAATTGATCGGTATGTTCAACTAATTTATTCCTTATCAGTAATTTAGGGGGTGACAATCCAATCCTGAAGTAATATTTTTTTACATTTGGAGGGATAGAACTGCACCTCAGACATACTCGCATTATTGCTTAAGGTGGATAGAAGACTGCATTTTGTCAGTCTTCACTAAAAAGAACTACGTCATCTGCGTATTTTTCAGATGTTTCAGCCGAGATGAAACTGAAGCTAAAGAAACACCGGACAACCTGGGAAACAGCATTACAAAGTTTCAATACAGCCTTCGTTTGAGATACTGACAAACCCAACGAATTCAAGATAACTCTCAGCATCAGACTCCAGGCCTTATAGGATCTACTGAACGAAGAAACTGTTATGGAGGACAACTGTTATGGGACTAAGGAATTTTTAACTTCAACCTGTCAGATGGTTCTGTGTCGCAAGAAGCATCATCATAAGGAATGGATCTCTATGGAAACCCTGGACAGGATTCAAGAAAGGAAGAACAAGAAGACAGTAATTAACAACAACAGAACAAGAACAGAGAAATTCAAAACACATACCGAATGTCACTTGTTGACTTGGAATATGCCGATGACATAGTTCTATTTGGCGAAGACGCTGACAAAATGCCGAGTCTTCTGACCACTCTAAGCAACAATGCAAGCATGTTCGGGATGCGATCCTCCCTCTCGAAATGCAAAATGTTGCTTCAGGATTGGGTTGCATCGACACCCGAACTATTGATAGGGAGTGGAGTAGTTGAGCGTGTCGACCGCTTCACTTATCTTGGAAGTCTCATCAGCCCTTGTGGTCTGGTGTGTGACGAAATCTCAGCACGGATACAGAAGGCTCGACTAGCTTTTGCTAACTTGCGTCATTTATGGCGTAGGTGAGATATCCGTCTACCAACCAAAGGACGTGTTTACTGCGCAGCAGTTCGTTCCGTCCTACTTTATGGCAGTGAAACATGGCCGGTAAGAGTAGAGGATATTCGTAGGTTACTAGTATTCGATCAAAGGTGTCTTCGAAATATTGCTCGTATATCCTGGAACCATCGAGCAAGTAACGCAGTTGTTAGGAAACGGGTTCTAGGTAAGGATGGCAAATCGATTGATGAAGTAGTGAAACTATATCAGTTGAGATGGCTGGGACACGTGTTACGTATGCCCAACGACCGACTGCCTCGACGTGCTATGTTCAGTGGTATAGGAGTAGGTTGGAAGAAAACTAGGGCCGGCCAGACCAAAACATGGCACAAGTCCATGAAGTCACTGACAAGTGGTCTGAGTCATGTTGGTAGGTGTAGACTACCTGGTTAGGATCCTCGAGACGATAGCAACCGATGGTTAGAGACCTTGAATGACATGGCTCAAAATCGTTTGTAATGGCGCAGGTGCATCCACTCTTTGTGTTCTCGCAAATTCTAATCTCCTGAATTCTTCATGTCCCTTTTTTCCTCTTTCCAAATTTATTTCACTGAATTATACTCTTTAAATAACATCTCCAAACCCTAATCTTCCCGATCACTGCTTACGCTCTTGCTACCTCTACCACAACGGGATTTGGATCGACAACTGCATCTCTGTGTTAAGGTGGTGTGGCAACTCGAACTGATGTACGTACGTACGAAGTTCTATGTTGTTACTGACTGACTGAACGATCGAAGAAATCAGGATGGCCATCAGAGAAGTCAAGAGTCGGAAGACAACAGGATCTGACAACGTACTAGCCGAAGCACTGAAGTGAGATTTAGTAGCAACTGCAAACATGCTCTACGTTCTATTCAACAAGATTTGGGAGGACGAATAAGTGTTGACAGACCGGAGAGAAGGATACCTCGTCAAGATACCAAAGGAAGGAGATCTGAGCAAATGTGAGGACCACAAAGTCGTGACTCTACTGTCAGTACCAGCAAAAGTTTTCAAAAGAGTGTTGCTAAACAGGATGGAAGATTCAGTAGACGTCCAACTTCGAGATCAACAGACGGGATTCCATAAGGATCGGTCGTTCACTGACAAATTGCGATACTATGGATTATCGTTGAACAATCAGTTGAGTGGAACTGGTCACTGTACATCAACTTCATTGACTCTGATTAAGTGTTTGGCAGTATGGATAGGATGACCTTGTGGAACTCTTCGACATTATGGTGTACCTGTGAAGATCGTAAATATCATACAGAATTCATAAAACGGACTACACTGCGAAGTCGTTCATGGAGGGTATCTCATAGACCCATCCCAAGTAAGGACTAGAGTCAGACAAGGCTGCTTATTCTTAGCCTTTCTTTTTTTCTGGTGGTCGACTGGAATATGAAGACCTCGACATCAGAGGGGAAGCATAGAATACACTGTACAGCTTACATGCAACTAGACGATTTGGAGTTCGAAGATGACCTAGCTCTTCTATCCCAAATGAAGTTGCAGATTGTTAATATAATAAGTATCAGCAGCCTCCAAAATAGTTGGTGTCGACGTAGGCAGTGGGAAGAGGAGGAGGATAAAGGGGTGTCAAAGTCGGTAGTCGTAAAGAGACATCAAAAGATTAAGTAGCCTTTCGAAAGTATCACCCATTTTATTGTTCGATGGATAGTGCTCTTATGTAGCCTAAGCCCCTCCACGAGGGGTATCAGGTGTAGGTTAGTAAGTATACTGGTCTGTAAATTTTCGTACGTCAGTTGTGCAGAATTAGAAGTCAACAAATTAAAATTCGGACAATATTTTCTTAAGATCTTTTATCTTAGTAACCAATAATCTGTCCGATTACCTTCCTGCTTTTGGAGTTCTGACTTATGATAATTGTATTCAATTTGTCCTTTATCAATTCTCTCTATATATGTTTCATTGACCATAAACGAAATGAAAATCGAAATTCCAAATTACTTTATTCAGTGAGTTTTTTCTTAGTTGCTTTCAACTCATAAACTTTTTTACTTTAGGAAGCCAAAAAGCAATCTGAGGAAAAATTGGTCAGAGATAGCTCTCTCTTAAACCGCTTGTCACTAACCGGGTCTCACGTTGAACTTCTTCCAGAAACTGAGGACGACTCAACTATGGCAAAAGTTATGTTCCTTACACATTCGAAACGTAGTAAGTTTTTTTAATATGAACCATATGCATCGTTTATAAGTTCCCATATAATGTAAGTAACACGTTTATTTGTTGTGTGCTGTTGAAAAATGTAATTGAAATAATAATAATGCAAATTATTAATCAGTTACAGTAGGTATTGTTAGCGTAATGTGGATTGGTTTTAAGTATGTTCCGTACAGGATTGTGTTGGGGCATGGTCATTGGCCATTTCTGAGCCAACCAGCGCTAGTATATACTTAGAGAGTACTCTAGAATCTTCTTGTATAAATAAATACAATAACGTTTTTCTTATAGCGATTCCTACTTCCACTCAACCTTTGTTTATTTGGAATATAATTACGTTCCTACCCACCCATCTTCTGATTTAGGGGTTTGTCGGGTGAAGTAAAGTGTCCTAAAAATACTACGTAATAGGAATAGCTGGGTTTTAATAAGAGAGATCATAACCAGGTGACCATTATTCACTAATCTGAAGTATTGGTCTAAGCCTTTCAATCAACGGATATCAGATGACAAAATAAATGGTCACCAAAACTGCATAGTTTTATATTCCGAAATTACACAATTATATCCAGAATTTTTAGCGCTAATATGAACAATTAAAATAAATTTAAAATACATCAATAATTGTAGGGTTTATATTTCGTGGGTCATTCACTAGCCTGTAAAATTAATAAATAATTGTCAGACTTGCTCCTCGCTATATCATAACCAGTTACATATTTGCGCTTGCTGATTGTTTGCCCAAACCGAAGTATTTGGGGGATGGTTTTTAGGCCGCAACTCAGTTTTTGGAATCCGATCTATAAAACCGGTGAATTACCTAATCATTTCTTCGCTCTTAACGCTGCCTGTAAAATAGGGATCGATTTTGTCAACAGTAAACCAGGTGAAGACGGTAAATATACAGGTGCTATGTTAATAATAATATGTTCAAAACCTGAAGTGTGACAAAATAATGTTTGCATTAATTGCATTGAATTTAGCCACTTCACGTATTATTTGTATTTTACGTAAATTATTATTATTATTTATTATTATCTGAACACATAAATATTGGTACAAGAGAGCGCCAATATATATGCGCCACACAAAACAATGAAAATTCGAAGAGAGATAGAAAAAAACTAAGGAGCACAAAAGAAAAAGAGAACGATAACGAAGAGATTGGTGTAAGGTAGTGTGGTAGTAACGAGGGAACGGAAAGGTACAATCAGAAGAAACCTTTCAGTTAAGGAAGACACAACCACTTTTAAGAAGAAAGTAAAAGAAGGTTACAGCAGGATCGCCACTGGCTTCTATTCTGAGCCATATCTGATAACGTCTCTAGCCACTGTGTAGCACCATCTTTCAGACCCCAACCAGGGAGACGAGAAGGACAAACATAAGCCAGTTCTGTAAAGCTTTCTTTCATACCCCGACACCATAACATACACTGACCACCTCTCCGCTTTTTCCAACCAGTCCCAGAGTCGGCAAATAATGCACGACGTGGAATTCTCTGGGACGACATTCGTAGAACATGTCCAAGCCACCGAAGTCGGTGTTTCAAGATGGTGACACCAATTGAATTATCATCTCTGCGCCCGAACACACGATGCCGAACCTCTTCATTACTAACATGGTGTTGCCACTGGATGTCAGCGATCCTTCGGAGACAGCGATGATCAAACACAGGGTGTCGTCTAACATCCTCAACTCGGAGGTCAGGTTTCACAAGCATAGAGCAAAACTGCTCTCACCGACGCGTTGTAGATCCGACCTTTTACAGCCAGACTAACATCACGAAGGCGCCAATGGTGGCCCAGATTGGTATAAGCCGCTCTGGCTTTCACTATACATGGATTGATCTGATCACTCACGCCACCAGCAGCACTTATGCAGCTACCTAGATAGACGAACTTCTCGACTACTTCTATCTGCTCACTACCCAGGGTGAGTACAGGATTGGAATCCTGCCAGTCTTTTAGAAGTGCTTTGCACTTCGAAGGTGCAAAGGACATACCATACCTACGGACACTGATTGCCAACTGATTAAGTGCGTATTGCATGGCTTGCGCATTCTCGCACAGTAAGACAATATCGTCCGCATAATCAAGTTCGAGAAGTCTTTCTCCAGGCAACAGATCCACACCACCATTACTTACATCTATCAGAGCTGTTTCTAGAATGTCATCGATGGCAAAGTTGAAGAGGAATGGTGAGATTGGGCAACCCTGTCTAACCCCAGTGCTTGGATGGAACAATGGAGAAAGGTGGTTGTATGCCCTCACTCTGCCTGAGGTGTTTGTATATAGGGCTTTTAGGATGTTAATAAACTTCTCAGGCACACCCTTCTTCAATAGACAATCCCAGAGAACAGTCCTGTTCAACGAATCGAAGGCAGCCCTGATGTCAAGAAACACTACGATTGTTGGCCTTTGATAACTATGACGGTGTTCTAACATTTGGCGGAGGGTGAAGATATTATCAATACATCCTCAACCAGAACGAAAACCAGCCCGCTCCTCACGAGTCAATCTTTCTCGGGTTTTGAACAACCTACGAATTATGACGGAAGCCAATAGCTTGAACGCGATTGGAAGTAGACTTATCCCCCGATAGTTGTTGCAGGAACGACGTGAACTCTTTTTAAAGATAGGGACAGCTATCGACTCATTCCATGACGTGGGTACGTTATCTAGTTCCCAGACGTTTGTAAACAACGTCGTCAGTTTCTTAGTCAGAAAGTCACCACCATGTTTAAAAAGAGCCGGAGGTAAGTCATCTGGGCCAGGTGATTTGTAACGCTTCAAGAGTTGGAGTTCCTTGCAGACTTCCTCCTCATTTGGTGGGTCAGTCGTCACTTGCCATGGGGGGCAGGACAGTCTGACCGATGCTGCCGGAGCAGCAGGCCAGTTGAACTGCCCTTCGAAAAATTCTGCCCACCGTCCAAGACGTCGATGGATGTTAGTGATTGGCATCCCGTCATCCTCACAGATTGTTTCGCTCACACCAGACTTCTTGCTGCCAGTGGCTCGGATGAGTTGGAAGAGCTTCCGGTAATTACCAGATGCAGCTGCTGCTTCCAGCTCATTAGCACGCTCCGACCACCAGGCTTCTCGGTCCTTACGCAAGCTTTGCCCAATTTCGCTACATAACAACCTTCGTTTATGGTCAAACTCACGGTCACCCGGAGTAGACCAACGGGCTTCAATAAGTTGTAAGGAACCAGAAGAAACCCAGTGCTTATGAGCGGGACATTTCGCAAACCCACAACTGACTGTTCCCGCCATTTTCATGGCGTCATGCAATTGCGACCAATGCTCATCTATACTTTTCGGTGGAATGGTAGCTGGCCTAGAAGCTAGCTCGGTTTGATACTTAGTTGCAACAGAAGTTGCAACCAGCTTGCTAATATCAATCCTTTGCTGGCGGTCACTTCGTTGTCCACTGAAAAGTAAGGTAAGATTGGCGCAGACCAAAGCATGGTCAGAGTCCAGATAGGTACTCCAAAAGGAGCGGCAGTCTTGTACACAACCACGCCAGCGGTAGCTGATCGCGATGTGGTCAATCTGAGTCCAGGCTTGAGATGCATAGGGAGGACGCCAGGTGGCTCATCGACGATGACTGTGCCGGAAGTTAGTGCTAGCCAGAAACAGGTTGTGGTCTGTGCACAGTTGCAGTAGACAGTCCTCGTTATCTGTCCTGCGACCAACAATTCCCCATCGGTCACCTAAACGACTCTCTTCTGTGCCTAGACGCCCGACATGAGCATTCAAGTCTCCGGCTAGTACTACAATATCTGTCGAACGCACTTTCTGGAGAAGAACAGATAAATGGTGGTAAAACTCATCCTTGATTGCATCCGGGCTGCAATCTGTTTGGGCATAGGCGGAGATGACGAAAAGACATCGTTTCTCACGTCGATTTCTTCTCACTTTGATGGAACTTTCTAATCTAACAGCATATAAAGGACTGTTAGTGCTGCCTCAGCTCTAGCGCTTAGTGCGACACCAACGCCAGCAAGACCAGACGAAGATGTCACAGGGTCCCCGGATAAGCGCACGTAAAACAAGCTTTTCGAAGCGACAGATGGAGATCGAATTTGTAGTACTTCACCAGAGTCTTGAATACGGGTCTCGGATAGACAGCTGACATCAATATTAAGACTTTCCAAAGACATAGTCAGCGCTATCTGTTGTCCGACGTGCATAAGTGTGCGAACGTTAAAGGCAGCGAGTTTGAATGGTGCACGTGGTTTCAGAAAAACTGCTTCAGTTCTCGTATTCGGTGGTAACATACAATTTTCAACCGGACAGTGACTCGAGAACGTTTAGATAGAGTCGAATTTCCACCAAAGACGAGCTGCTGTATAAGTATAAAAGAGGATGAATAATGTGGAAAATAATAATAATAATTATAATAATAATAATAATAATAATAATAATAATAATGACAATAATGGTAATAATAATAATAGTATTAAAAATGACAATAATTGTAATGATAATAATTTGAATCAGTTTATTGATTTTCGAAGCGAGAAAAGTAATTTCCATAGACAGAATGAGTTCAGCATTTGTGTGTGGGCTGTGATACTGCCCGGGTGCCCAAACCGAAGCAGGTGGTTATCTTAGGGGGCCACACCCCGAGCCTTTGACCTAATGGTCTAACCGACAATGCAGAGGAGCATCGTAAGGAGATGCAATCCCATGGTAGCCGGTGACCAACGATTGGTTCATACGCCATTTGTTCCCGCAGGATACTGGAGCCCTTGTGCACCATTGGTTTGTGATCCGGGTAAAGCGCCGGACGTTTGCTTTTCGTCCTCTCATTTTCGTAAACAACACCCCCGCCACGAGAAGGCAATGAGTATGACTTCCCTGGCAGAGGCTGTATACGCGTGGCCGTGTGAGAGTATTTCGAGGAGAGTGGACTCTCCCCACTCTCGGCCGTACCAGGGCGTTCGGGGGCATTTTACGTAAATGGATGTAAATATGTCCATATACCAATGTATCCTGGAAGTATTACTACCAATATTTGAATTTAATGAATCCGAAAATACACAATTGTTCGATGCAGCAGTATTTAAATCACAGTTCTTATTTTCCTTATTTTTTTAAAATTATCTCATTCTTACTTTGCTTTTAAACTTGCTTACAGTCAACTAATCATACCACACTACGTAGCAAGTTCTCCGTCATTTCAGTCGTTCTGACCTGAAGCAGATAGCGATCAGTCAACTAAAATCTTGTTTACCTCCCATATTTTGACTAATATAAATCATTTTTCAGTGCGAAGTGACCACCTGGAAATCGGGGAGCACTAGATGTCTATCTAATTTTTGCTAGGGAATCTCTTGTAATTCACATCCATGACTTTCGTGTATCGGTGAATACAATACATTTAGGTCCATTTCTAAGATCAACTATAGACTATATGTATAAACATGTGCGTTATTCTAATGTTTTGTGGGTATGTTAAAAATTTCTCACTAATATCTGTCTTATTTTCGCACTTCCCGAACAGGTCAGAAGTATGTACCTGTGTATAGTTTTTATGTACTAAAGTTATAAATCGTGGAGCTGTGGTTCAGTTTATGCAATGCTACAGTGGCTCGTCGTTTACCGGGTTCCAAACATAGGTCAAGTTTTCGAGTGGGTTCAAACCTTGTGAAGTATTATAACCTACTGAACGTTTCTGTCAATTAAACCTAATCTTGTATAATGCTGTTAGTTAGACTTTAAAAGTTTGGTATGAAAATGTTTCCAGGTTTTAAAACGCTTCACATCCGTGGAAGACAAACATAATTTATAACCATTGGGTTAGAGGTTGAGATTTGGTCCCATCTACTTCATTTTGTGGAGTTTAAGAGTAGGCTTTAGTTGAACATAATTCTGTCACCAATTATTTCTTCCCGTACTAAATTGTGAACAACAATTAGTGTTCAAGATCCGATTGGAATATCATTACCTTATTTATTTTGGCCAACATTTTACACTATTGTGTCGGACCGACAATGTAATACAGTACTTGGCGTAAAGTAAATTTTAGTGCTGATTATAAACGGCTTTCCGTGACCATAAACACCTTTTCTTCATCACATTAGGCCTGATTATCAAAGTTATTCTTATCGACTATCACCTCTAATGTTTTTACTACTCAACTCAATACTAACCAGTTTATGTGATATTACAGCTGCGTGACACTGATTTTCATAAAAATATCATTATAAATAGTCTGAATTGCAATCTCAGACTTCTTTATATAAATTTCGTCCCATTAACAGGTTAAATTTATAATTATATATCTATCTGTTCATAGTTTAATAATGAGAGCACGAATGTTAAGTACATCATGAAATTTCCTTTGTTCTACAGAAGTCATGGCGAGTGGTTTTGGAATCCACGTACATCCTAGAGTAGTCAAAGTTCGTTTCGCTTATGAATATTCTCAACTTTATAAGTATTTGGTGTATTGTACTTTCAACCTTTTTTTTAACCTTCAGATATAACCGCAAATCCTTTGAATTCTATGTCTCTCATTCGTAATAGAAACTCACATGTGTCAGCTTCTAAAGCCAAAAGTGCATCGAAAGCTGATAACATCAAAAAGTCAACTATATCAACGTTAAAAAAGACTCCAAGGATGTCGATGGATTCGATTATCTATCGTCCTTGTAAAAGTAAGAAACTAATTAAGAATTCTGGGGACTCTGGAATTGAAGAAAATGAATCCTCTCTTTCAACTTTCAATCGCTTTTGTAATCACGTGACAGGTAGTTCTGTCGAACTGGTGACCTATGAAAGTAGTGATGACTCACATAGCAATATTGACGTTTAACCTTACACGTTTGGTCAAGTAAAACAGATCTCGCTTCATTCATGCTCTGTGTGAGATCAGTGGGTTGGAGTTATGAACCAAACACCTTATTTTAAATTTGCAGAAGGAGCGAGTACATGTGGAAGGTATTCACGCTCTCCACGTTGACACGTTTGAGATATTCATTTTAAAGACTTTTGTACTTTATTTTGTTCAATAAAATACTCTTATATTCATTTTTACGTTTTAGCCTTATGGTACTTGATAATTTTGATTTTATTGTATGCTTCTCCCATCCATTTTTGCACTATGTAGAAGCACTTATTCTAGGGGAAAATCAAATCTCACTTTTACCCAGGAAATGGTTATTAAATCTTACCATATAGGCATGGTCAGTTAGTCAGCAGCACGACTGAAACCATGTCCTTCCGTATGCGTAACAATGCACTACGATTAAGGTTTTACGATGAAATTGATTGAAACGAATGGTGAAATATGTTTCACTTGGATAAGCACCAATTTTTTAGTTCCCAAATGGTTTAGCCGTGGCTAAACTACACATCTTTCCTTGTTTCTTGACTTTCTGTTGATGATGCTGCAAGCCCTAACGCACCCAACTTGAATTCACTCAGCAGTATGTAAGTTTGTTCAGACGTTTGTTGCTCAGTCTGCACTATGTCCGATGGATAAATAAAACTGCCTTTTACAGTTACCGAGATTTCCAGTAAATTATGTTTGCAATATCAAGGATTAAGAGAATACGCATAGAATTAATTTTTGTCTCAGATTTGGAATGATGTTATTTTTCCACTTATGTGTGAGGATTTTTTTGAAATTTATGTGACCACACTTACTAAGACCTCATTTGATGAAATTGCTCTAAATAACAAATCTAAACTGATGTAAGAAGCCATTTGTAATGTAGCCGTGAACGTCAGTAATGTTCACCAGAAATGACTATAGCGTTACAGCCATGTATTAATGTTCAGTTTCATGTTAGCGATGTAAATAGACTTTCCTATTTACTAGTCAATCAGTCATGAATTATGCGGCACCCAGTTTATGGTCTGATAAACGGACTAAAATCTCACATTTAAACATTTTAACCCATCTAAAGTTTCTGTCACATCTCATTAAATGCAGAAGTGTGTTTTGATTGATTTATTGTGGGACAATTCTTGTAAATGTTTCTCTTCAAAATAAAATTAACTCGTCTACTAGGTACTGAGCTATAAACCACACTCTAAGTGTGAGGGCTAATGACAGCATCCGGCTCTTTAGACTGAAGTATGTTGGGCACGTTTCTAACATGGGAATTAGTGGTTAGAAGTTGGAAGTCTTAACTACTAAGCCGCTTTCATTATGATATCATAATGGAAGTAAATCCGAAATACTTTAACCACGACATATCAGTTTGTGTATATGAAGAGAATAGTAAAGCCGTCTTCCAATGTTTTTCTTAATTGCGCACCGCTTGTGTGTTGTATAACTTCATAAAACTTTTGCTATGTTTTATCAGTAGTATTACATTACTCCAGTATTATTAAATTTTTTCAGCTGCATCGCTCGTATGACAGATTCAAATATTTTGAAGCGTGTTTGGGAGGGTAAGGTTCCAGCTTGCTTTACGTTGGCACAAGAGGATTTGGCGCATGAAGATCATGCTCCTCCGCCTATATATGTGAGTTTATAAAATGTTATTTTGCAGACTGATTTGCCATGAATCTTTGGTTTATATATCTTCAGCGGTTGGTTCTCTTTATTTAAGGCTAAAGTATTTGAAACTTTTGAACAGGCGTTTTACACTATAATCAAAAAGCTAATATAACTACTCTGTAGTCTATCAAATAAGTCACGTGTTTTATTCATATATATATATATATATATATATATATATATATATATATATATATATATATATATATATATATATATATATATATATATGGGTCAGCCTTCGTTGGAGACTTGAAGTTTATTAGGAAATTTTATCTGTCGTTATTAGCTTTTAATAATTGATTTACTGAAAAGTTTTATAAATTAGTGTATTGGTTCAAATTATTATCAGATCTCCAGTTTTTCTCAACCCAGCTATATCGAATGTCGACTCAAAATTCGGTTTGTCCTTATAACATCCTTATTGTATTACATCATAAAAATTACATAAGCTAATATCCACCTAAAAGTGATTCAGCGTTGTCTACAGCAGTGTATACTAGTATATCCTTATCAGTATACAATTTGTGAACGTCATTTCTCCCAGTTGTTACTTAACCTTTTAATACATTGCAGCTTTGTGTCAGTAAACATAATTTACATAAATGTTTCTGTCTTGAAATAATTTTTCTCTCCTATAGATGTTCCTTCCTCGTGTTTCTTATTTTCCATTGGTTACTGAAAAAGTTATAAGACAATTCAGTCAGTTTTCTGAATGTGCACTCAAGACTGCATCCAAAAATATGACCTCTGAGACACGGGGCAAATTAGAACATGAAATGCAATATACCCAATCCGATCAGATTGATACTTTCAAACAGCATCCTTTAATACACGAATTTTGGCTTGAATATGCTCATCAACCCTTGAAATGGTATGAAATATTGTTTAAAAAATTTGCTACCTTATTATTAGTTAAACCACTAATTTTCCAATTGACTTATGAATCATTTTAACTGAGGCATCAAAACTCCAATTAATTAATGCACGATTTATGGCTGTCTTTGACCAAACCAACTACTTTCATTTCAAGACGTATAGTTTCTTGTAACATTTGACGATCTAAAAAAGTATGACTTCAATGTAGTTTGTGTTTAGGAATCAATTTCCTACAGACGCAATTCTAAATTAATCCCCAGACTGTCGAACATTGTATTTATTTATTTGTTTCAACACATAGATATTGGTACAAAGAGGCACCAAGTACATATGCGCCACACAAATCTCATTCGATATGTGTGAGGGCTGTGATACTGCCCGGGTGCCCAAACTGAAGCAGGACATTGGATCTTAGTTTGATCAAAGTTAGAACATGTAAGCTATTTGGCTTAATAAACTTTATCTGTCTCTAAAACGTAAATGAATACTGTTAGCATACAAAAACAACTATTACAGTTTATTAAACAGGGGAAAGGAGTGATATAAATAACACACTGAATGGTAACTAGAGGATAAGAAAAATGAGTCAATAAAACTTAATATCGTTTATGATAAACATGGGAGATTGTGAATGATGAATAAACAAAGCATAGTCATACAATGTCAAAAAGAGTGTAGATGGTGATGGGCGTTTAATGCTGTCATTAGTGAGTTCGTCTGTTGATAACGTTTTACACTTTCCCCGGGACATTCACCACTTTTACCATCTTGGGTCGTCTTTAAAGGACTGCCTTCTTCAAGTAGGCATTAGTTTCGTACTTCCTGAATGATTTCTTTGGTTTCCGTCCTCAACTTCGCTGTTTGAACTTGACTGTCGAGCTGTAACTTACTTGGTCGATAATGGTTCTAAGTTATAGATTCTTACTTGCTTCAATATTTCTAACGGATAATAAGTCACCTGGTTGTAAATTTCTTGTATGTTCAACTGTTTATCCTTTGCTTGAAGGGTAGGCAGATATTCTCGTATCCATCTATTCTAAAACACGGTAGTTAACCTTTGCGCTTCTTTCCATCTTTTATGATACAATAAAGTCGTATCAGAGTAAGCTTCATTGAGTGATATTCGTTTACAAATCAACAACGTATTCGGAGTAAGAGCCTCTAGAATGCCAGAATCATCCGTCTTTTTTACACATGGTCTGTTCTTCAATATATTTTCAACCTCGGCCAAGAATGTCCGCAAAGCTTCGTAAGTCAGTATATTTTGGAGTAGAAGTGCCCTTACAATTCTTGTGGTTGATCTTTTGATACGCTCCCACACTCCGCGTCGATGGCTTGCCCTAGCTGGGCTGAAATGCCAT
Organism: Schistosoma margrebowiei; assembly: GCA_944470205.2. NCBI lineage: Eukaryota > Metazoa > Platyhelminthes > Trematoda > Strigeidida > Schistosomatidae > Schistosoma > Schistosoma margrebowiei. The sequence continues at coordinate 31,660,348 of OX104024.1, read as the reverse complement.
TCACAACCCCGTTTTTAAGGTTGTTCTCTATCTTGTTCTGATCTCAAGAGCTTATAATCTGCTTCAAACTAGCATATGCACCTTTGAAAATTAAACCATTATCGCTAAAAATGCACCTCGGGCTTCTTTTGACAATAATGCGCATGGAAATGAATTCGGGTTTATAGAATATGCCACTTCAATATGGAGGACTGTGATATTCAGGCAAGTGAATAAGAAGTCGTAACGTTTCTCGACGGCTCTCTTTCGTTTGGTACAGAATGGCCTGAAGTAATCTATGCCTACTAGGTTGAAATGCGGTTAGTGGGCCCTCTATCCAGCATTCCGGTAACGGTGCTATTGTTTGGGAGAATGGTATAGAATAAAGTCTTCTACATAGATAGCATTGGCTAAACAATGAATCTAAGCATATAATGGTTCAGTTTCTGGTCTTAGACATCTCAGTATACGTTAGTTGTTCAACCCTTTTATATGTATTCACCAGAAATTCCACTTTGTCTGACAATCCATGGTTTAGTTCCTATCGACAGTTATATTGTAGGATCACTTTGACCGGCAATATTATTGTATCTATAAACTCAAAGATAGGTGCTACATACAACAAAATAGTTCTTCCGGTCGTGTTTCCGTGAAACGTATGGACTTCAAAACATAGTTCATTCATTCGGACGTTCCACTCTACTCCCAAGGTTTGTTTACTCACTTCATCGGACTCACAAACGGTAATATTCCCCTTTATACGATCTCCACTCGGAATGAAGTCTGTCACTTCAACACTTACTAATCCTCCCAATCTCAGAATTTTTTGAGTTGTGAATATGTTTATCTGGCTTTGTTATAATTTCTCTTATTACGACCCAGCGACTCTAAGTGCTTAGTATTCTTGGACACTGCTTCACTTGACGAGTCACCAAATCAGAACACGGTTGGACAGGAACGAAATCATATTCCAAATAACAAGGGTGGGTGGAAGTAGGAATTACAATAAGAAAAACGTTAGTAGATTTATGATTTCTGCATGAGAAGATTCTAAAGTCTTCTTTGATTGGATAAGAAATAGCTAATCAACGTGCCCCAATACAATCATGCATGGAACGTGTTTTAATCCAATCTATATTCTACTAACAGGCTTCTTCCATAGTATCCACTTCCATCAATAAATCGTCCACAAAGAACTGTTTCGTAGCTGCTTACGTAATGCAAATGGAGGAAGTATCCTGATCATCAGAAGTTGTTTTCTGCAAGGTAAATATGGCGCAGCACGGTGATGAGGTTCTGAACGGATAGAATTTCATTTTATAAATCTCTGACTCCTAAGTCCACTTCTGGCCACCACAAATACCCATGAGCGTTTCAATCGTGTGGCGGAACTACTGCTTTACGGAACATATTTTCAATATCCATTGTAAGACATATTGTTCGTCTCCGAAACTCGGTGAAGACATCAACAGTGGTATGTGCTACTGATCTCGACCGATATAAGTAGTATATACCATCAATAGAAAGTGAAATGCCTGGAGTCAGAAGGTTAAGAAGATCGAAGAAAAGAGAACGAGGACAAAGAATAATTGGTGTAGAATCGAAAGATTGATTACATTTGCAGAAGGAACAGTCAAGTTTGGTTTACATTTTGCAAATGAAGTATTTACTGTATGGTTCTCAGATTTTACTAAGACGTTCTGTAATTTTGTATTCAAATACATTCGATTGTCCCCACTTATATTCTCGTTCACTGCACTACTAAGTTATTGACTAGATCAGGTCCAGAATAATAATTCTTATTCAAAAATATCCCGGTGTACTGAACTGCACAATCGAACAATATTTTTAACTCCTAGGCTTCTTAGAGTGGAAGACAGAGTGATAAGGAAGATACCAAATTATTCTATTAGCGTGGTTACCCTTTATGTTTTCGGCATAATCCCGTTTTATATACTGAGTCATGGCACTAGCATAATATTGGAGCCACTTCGCATCTCGACTAAGCTGACCTTGCAAACAGCTAGGTTTATGTTCTGCTAATTTATTATTATTATCAAGTATCTTTTATTTGATAATGCCCGTCTAACACTTGTACAGACCTTTTTATAGCGTCGAGTGCTATGCAATCCTTGACAGGCATCAATATAGCGCGACTGAATGGATCTTTAAAGTTCAAACTTATCCTATAATCCCTCTTCAGCTGTGAGATAATTAAGTACGCGATCGCACTTATGAAGTTTCGTCATGCGGCCCAATCAGCGTCTACACAAGTAAAGTGCCTACAACATACGGCTTATTCACCTTTCTAGTTCTTATCTCCGTCTCGTGTACATCCAGTGCATTACATCCGATTAATAGCTGGGAATTTCAATATTCTGCTATTGTAAAGTTTACAATCGATTAGTTTCCTAAGAGGTATATAAATGAGTATTTTTGCATTTCATTCGGTAGCCCAATATACTTTCTCGCTCAAGTAGTCAGTTGAGAGGTTAGTGCCTGACTCATCATGTAGCAGTGTCAGATTTCGGACACCGTCCGTCACAGCAAGATCCTGAAATTCAACATAGCAAACGACAACCAAATCACACTTGGTGGAGAAGCTCTGGTGGAAGTGGAATGATTCACTTACCCGGACAGAATCATTGATAAACAAAGGGGATCTGATGCAGATGTAAATGCATGGATTTGCAAAGCAAGCGTAGAATTCCTACAATTGAAGAATATATGTGATGTGAACACAGAAGCAACAGGAGCTACTTTTGGGGACGTTATTTTACCTAATTCAAAGTTTGTAAAATATCTTATTTTTCTAATTGTTTGTGCGTTGTGGTTAGGTTAATCATGTATTTATTCATGTATCTTTTCGCACTAATCCGAATTGGGAGTCGGAAATAAATTGAGTGGACTTCCAGTTGATTCATCTTCTGTCTTGCTCTCTTGTCAACCAATCAGGTGATAGAACAATTTTCGTCTCTCTTCCTAAAGCAGTTAGTCTCCAATCAGACTCACGCAATTCTAGCCTCAATGTTGAACCAGTTAGCCTATCGTATCAAGTCCTTAACCTAAATCGAGGCAAGTTCTCTCCTGTACAGTATTGGGTCGACAGATCAAGGACTCAATAATATGGGACTCAAAATAACTGTCAGCCAACATCGAAGTCAGAATCTTTAATACAGACGTCAAGACAGTTCTACTGTACAGACCTGAAATGTGAAGAACTACTACAACCATTACAAAAACGTACAGGTATTTGTCACATTTGAATGAAAAACAGATGAATGGTAACTGCTAGGAATTATATGTATAAGCTTTTATTTCACCTATTAGATACTGTAATACAATTTGCCATTCTTGATTTATTCTCAATCTATTAGAAACAGTCTCCCACACCCACACCCACTTTTGACTTCATCTTGTGTAATTATTATTTTTCACTTTATGGTGTGAAGCTGTCTGCTCTGTGTATGTTTGAAATATACTACTTTTTACGGCGAAGGCTGATATTTGTGTTTTGTACTGAACAACTTGGGCTAGGTTAGAAGCTGCTATACAGATTAACGATAAGGACTCAGAGTTGACTCAAGACTGCTAGCAATGTTCGACGCATCACTCGTTTAGCATAGGGACTAGGTCGGTATTCTGATTAGAGGCAGATGTTGTGACAGTATTTATAAACAACTGTCTACGCAAGATACTCAATATCCGTTGGCCGTATACGATCAGAAACAACCTACTATGGGAGAGAACAAACCAACTTCTAGCTGAGGAGGAAATTGGAAAAAGATGCTGAAGATGGATAGGACATACATTACGGAGATCATCAAACTGCGTCACGAGGCTAGCCCTAACTTAAAATCCTGGAGGTAAAACGGAAAGAAGAGGACCAAGGAATACATTTCATTGGGAATTGGAGGCAGGCATCAGAAGAATGAATAACGATCGGGAAGAACTGCCAAGGACAGAGTTAGTTGGAGAATCCTGGTCGGCGATGTATGCTCTCACGAAGGGTTATAGGCGTAAGTAACGAAGTGCAGTAGGTAAGCTGATCATCATTTTATGAAGTCATTATCTGTATGTCCGAAGTGTGTATGGAAATGTCGATTTTCCGATAATAATTCTCAAAATCATAGGATTTGGTATTTGGAAAATTACTGTCAGCTTAAAAATCTGTCACAGTATAAATTAGATACTCACTATTATTAGCTTGTCTGTAAGCAACTTATTATTTATTTGCATCCCTGTTTACTCATATATTTCTCGTTAATTTTGAATTCGTGTTGATCTTCTTCCCACCTCATTTGGGTATTGTGGCGTCCCGGCCTAACAGTTAGTTATCGGTGACTGTCTGCTGTAATTTCTCTCAGACAACCGATTATTCACAGTAAGTAGGAATTTTAAGTATAAAGAAAGACACTGCCTTACCTGCGAACTTTCAACATAACGATTAGCACAAACAAATCATATTGCCGTCAATTATATTCGGTAGAAAACTACCGCTTTTACTGGAGTGTATATTTGAACTCCGATCATGTCCTAGTGAGAGCACTAATTTCTATCTATCTTGTATGCCGTACGAAAGAACTTAGTCTGGTATAATTGAATAAATTTTGTTTCGTTTGTTCTTCGTGCAAACTGAATTTTGGTATTTTGGTGGTTATAGTTCCTAAACGAACACTAATCACTGCTGACAAATATTGGTATGTCTGTCAAGGGCATTAAGAATATAACTAAAAGTTCGGTGTTCGCCCAAGAAGCAATGCACTCAGATGCACCTCCAGATTTACGACAAGTCCATTCTCGTGCATTTTAACGTCATGTCCCTTATATTGGTTTAGTTAGTTGCCATAGCAAATTTAGTTCCAGGATCACCTTAGAAGAGTTGAAAGGCAGATGAGGGAACAACAATTATTAGAAGTTAAAGACTTGAAGTTTAGACAAGGTAACAACTACTGTGCCTTCAGATAGAGTTCAGGTCCTTAAGGCTTATAGAGAACACGTATGGTGAAATAACTACTGCTCCCCAATTGTGATGACAGATGGAGATATGTTCTTCGTTTCTTTGGAGACATGTCTCCAGAAAGTTCAGAACGTCTAGAAACAAAAAAGAAGATAGTGACTTTGTCATTGCTTAGTATGGGTCTTAAGCCCTCAAAGGTAGAACTTAGTAGTTTTGATGGTCAGTCAGCAAGATAATCGGAATTTATCAGACGGTTTGAGTAGTATTTTGTGTCCAAGGTCGACGACGATGATCAGTAGCTCTTATTCTTGTTACACTATTGTAAAGGGAACGCTCTAGAGGCCATAGAGGAATGTATCACTCTTCCAGTCATCAGGCTATTAAAGAGCATGCGATATACTGAAACGAAACGGGAAAGTTTGTCTAGGTTAGCAACAAAAATAGAAAATTGTTCTGTAGTCCTGGAACTTATGGATAAATCAGTGAATCTTAACTCTCTAGGAACGCTAGAAAGCACAGTAATGAAGTTGCCCTCGGTGTCACAGGTAAAACGAGCTGAATCAGTCGGAAAAGTTGCAGCAAATAGTACGGAGCCTACAATCGCTTAGTTAACAGAGTTTGTATCGTGTAACGAAGGTATATTATTCAATAGATTCGGGCATATTGCAACGAGTAGTTGACGAGTTGTGAACAAGGTAGCCAGTTCGACACAGGAGTTGTCGTTCTGTAAAATCGTTAGCAAGTCATAACGTGCTATATGCAGAGAGAGTCACATGATTGATAAATGTTACAAATTTTCCACTTTAACAGTCAACGATAGGTGGGTGAAAGCGAGAGAAAAAGGAATGAGCTTTTGTGGTGTTAGAAGGGGTCACAGATCAGCCGATTGATAAGTTCGTGCTGCCACGAGGGCTAACAGGTGTATGTAACTAAGCGATTTCTTCCCGTGCATAATTTTTGCAGATTTCAGCTTCGTTGATTTCCCTACAGTAATGGGTATTGACTTGGATGGCATTGGTGGTCCCTGTTCATCCCTTATATTTCTTATAGATTCGTGTGTGGTGTCACTAACCACACCCCTTGATCTCTCATTCCTTTGACAACCGACAATTTTTAGCTAGGTGGTTTATCTTTAATCAAATTTCACATTACTTACTTTTTAAAGCGAATTCTACTTTCTTATCAACATCTTGAGCTGTGAATTTTGGACACTGGTCTTGTAAATTGGCTTTTGAACATAACATGATTTCGCAAAGAGGCTAGTTTTTCTAAGCGAACTAGCTTCATTCTTAAAAATACCGGCATATGTTATTCCAGCCTCTTATACTCTGTAGTAAACTGTCTTTTCACAGTCCACTGATCTGTGTTATCACGACTGGTTGAGCGTCTGTCAACATGAAACCTGTTTATCGGATTGCTCCTTCACAAATGCCTAATATCAATAAATGTGGGTTCTCGGTCGTTTTTAACAATCCCACAGGTCTCTTTAGCCCAATAATGCTGCGTTTGCACTGGGAGTTTTAAGATTATATCTTCTATGGTCCTGAAATGTATTTCATCTGCTTTAGAGTTAACTCACACATCGTCATCTCTCAATATAGCTTCTTCAAGGTGTCTGGATAATTTCCTTTAATACTGGGAAAGCTTAATAACTCATCAATAAACGTCCTTACTGTGATGTGTTTTTGACCGAATTATTCGATTAGTATTTCTAGAACTTTACGGTAGCCAATTTCCGATCTTAGTGAGGCACAGTATGGTATGGCTGTCTTTGCTTCCCCATCGCAATTTTGGATAAGGTAATTTAGCTTCTCTCTCAATCCACTTTTCTTATTAACGATGAATTCCTTAAAACTTCTTGTGAAATTCCAGTAATTTACAGGTGTGTCGTTGAACCTCAGGATTTCCTTCTTTAGTAAATATATATTTTTTAATATTACACTCTCATTATCAGTTATTGATCGATCGGAACTTTCCCCTTCCTGATGATGTAACCTCTCTAATTCAATTTCTCTCTCCAACTGAACTACACGTAACCTAGCTAACTCGAATTATATCAGGTGGTTGGTTATGAGTTCATTCCTTTCAAATTGGTCTTCATTATAATCTCCCAGACGATGAGGTGACAACTCTGGAATCTCATCGGAATAGTAGTATTTATTGGAAGTCATTTCAGTAAGTGTATCGATTCACTGTTCAAAACTTTGTAGGAATTAATTTCCTACAGACGCAATTCTAAATTAATCCCCAGACTGTCGAACATTGAGTCTTAGTTTGATCAAAGTTAGAACATGTAAGCTATTTGGCTTAATAAACTTTATTTGTCTCTAAAACGTAAATGAATACTGTTAGCATACAAAAAACAACTATTACAGTTTATTAAACAGGGGAAAGGAGTGATATAAATAACACACCAAACGGTAATTAGAGGATAAGAAAAAATGAGTCAACGAAACTTAATATATTCAGTTTGGGATTGTGGGGATTGTCGAATTTCCTTGAAATCATGAACTGATTAGTGTTCGACCACCATTAAAAACCTGGAAACACTGGACAGCCGTTTGTCCTAGTACGGGACTCTCGGAGTTCTAGTGAGAATCCGTGGGCAGTGGAGTTCAACCGTGTCGGGTGTGAGGCAGTTACCGACCAAATACAATGGAAGATGGTCGCGTAACATCGTGCATTGGTTAAAGTTAGACATTGACATCTTTGGATGCCAACTCACTGGTCTAGAAGTTAAGCGTTCGCTGAATAGGTCACCAGGCGTTTGACTTTTCCTCTCTGATAGAGTCCACAAATTCTAATATTAAGAATTCACTTTAACGTTTTAGTCACCACCGTCTCATAAATGTTGCAAACTATGTGATATTGTTGATCTAAAAAGGTTCAAATCCCCAATCGACGGAGAGATCGGAATGAAGAGGTTAATTCCATGTTAGTTTTATAATAAAAACCCAAATAAATTACAAAATGAGCCTCTGGAAGTTAATGTGATGTATAAATATTGGTCTCACAAATCACTGACAATCTGCATATAATCTGCATAGATATCGAAAACCAATATCTTGTAGTGTCCATTATAATGAATAAGTATTAGTAAGTGATAGTAATAATAAGTATACCATAATATGATTATAAGTTGGTTCCTGTTACGTATACACACCTCACTAATAGTTTCCTTGTTTTTTCCTTAATTCGTTTTTTAGTTAAGTCTTTTCTGTCGAAGTTTGGTAGCATTTTTCTCTGTTCTGATAACCATGATAAATTATCTCGTTTGGTTCACCTGTACAACACTACATGTTTGAAGCTGTATAGTTGGAAAATATTTCCCGAATCGCTTCGTGTGCTCTGTGTTGTTCCGTACATCGTATAACGTAGTAAAGATTTAAGTATTCCACATTGTTTAGCTTTGCTATTAAACTTGAGTGTGTATATTTTGTGTGAAGTAATTGCCTGCGGGTGTATTTCTTTATTAAGTTCCCGTGCTGCTGCACACGGAGTCTTAGCAAAGTTATAGTCATCAAAACAGGTAACTATTAAGCTAACAATTAGAATTCGTTTCGAAAATATCTATTAATACAATTAGTACAATAACGCAAAATTGTAGTCAATTGCATTAGAACGATAGACACGCATACGAAATTGTTGTGGAGTCACTGCAACATGAATCGATAACGATAATTAATAATGTTTATATAACTGGTGCAATCTCAAGATTGGTAGTTAAATAAAAATGGTCTGAGTAATAACCAAATGAGTCTTGAGTGTTGGGTGTTCAATTTGAATACTATTAGTTGATGCACTCGTATTGATAGAAATGAACACCCTTAATAAGTCAGTTGTTAAGTTAGGTATATTGACCATAAGACCATACGTAGTACTTCCTTTATGCATCTTCAGATTTATTTAAATGATTTTCTCTTTCCACACTTTTTGTACCTTACAGGCACTATCCTATCGGACTTGTATTTGATATGTGTGCAGATACAATGGACATTCCATGGAAGATAACAGTTCATTTTAGTGTATGTGGTCGATATAAACCATGTGTATTTATACTTGTTACACACTTATAATCTGACAGTTATCTTTTACTACTCAGAATTATTGTTGGTTGGCAAATCACTAAAATTGATCACAACAATATCACTATTTTTGCGAATCTAAAATCGGCACGTAGTAAATAAATATAGATAATAGTGATTGGCATTTCTATGACATTGTAAAGTCTTTTAAAATGTTGTTTATCTGAGTTATTTGGTATAAATTATATGGGTCTAAAAAACAATGTATTCTCAAATCAATCATTTGCAAATCAGCATAAACATAATCAGAATTCTCCACCTTTTAATAAACAGTTCTTTAATTTATGTACCAAGCTGCGCTGCAATTCGCATTATTTCCATTTAATATTTTAATTCCTATATGGTACTTTTTCTCTCTCCTTAACTTTAGTATATTCACTTAATTGTAGATAAATTAGTTCATCGAAGTCAACTAGTTTTCAAAGATGAACATTTCAACTTTTAAAAAAAGAAGTTATTGTGTAATCTCCACAAGTTTCCTCTGCTAATAATAAGTTAAGGTTAAAAGCTATTAGTGCTTGTGACAATATGAAGTTTGTAAAACATAAAATATTCGGTCATTAAGGTGCGAAGGGTAACTGTTAGTACACTGAATCGGAAACTAAAGAGTATGTTATGCGAATAATAATCAAGAGTTCTCGGTAAAAAGAATTCTGTGTAACAAAATAACCATAGGAAATTAGAATATCTGTTTAAACAATAAGTAACGGAAATAAAAAAGGTTAAGGTCATGGAAACACAATAAATCTAACTGACTTCTGATATACATAACTCTGGTTTAATCGAATATTTGTCTTTGTGTGAATTAGATTCAAACGTTGGCTTTTGGGAATGTTTAAGTAAATCTTGTAGGTTATATCAAATGAATGATCCAAGGTTAACTGACAATAGTCACTTAAATTTCAAAGATCTACACTGTTTTGATGGACGAAACAAAAGATAGATCTTGATAAATAATCTAATTACCCGTCTCACTCCGGAGAAGCACTGAAGTTGTCCAGTTGTAATAAATCATTTCATGCAGAAATAATAGAAACTATATAAAATTCCTTTCTTATTGGTTTTTGCAGATCGTTTTCATGTTTATCACTAGTTATACACACTTGAGGTTCATGAACAGCATTTTCTTCGGAGCTTTGCGAATTATCTTACAAAGTCCTATGTAATATTTTTTCCCAGATATTCACCTCATGTTGTAAACATTTTGATGAGCAATTTCTTATCATAGCATAAACAAGGAGAGTGAATAAGCTTTCACTTCACTATTAAGATCCTTTCTAAAAGCGTATTTGTTGACTAATGTAGATTTGTCATGCACTAATCTTGTTAGTGTCTAGTCATTCCTTTTAGTGTATTAAACATCATAAACAGAAATATGGAAGTCTAATATTTTTTCGCCTCTGCATCAGTGGGCCTCAACATACACAAAGGAAAAAACAAGGTCCTCAAACACAACACGGAGAACACCAACTCAATCACACTTGATGGAGAAGTTCTGGAAGATGTGGAGTCTTTCATGTACTTGGGAAGCATCAATGAACAGGAAGGATCGGATGCGGATGTAAAGGCGAGGATTGGCAAAGCAAGGGCCACATTCCTACGATTGAAGAAGATATAGGACTCAAAGCAACTGTCAACCGGTGTCAAAGTCAGAATCCTCAATACGAACGTCAAGACAGTTCTATTGTAAGGAGTCGAAATTCGGAGAACTACAACCGTCATCAAAAAGGTATAATCAATTATAAACAGTTGTCTATACAAGATGCTCAATATTCGTTGATCGGATACCATCAGCAACAACCTGCTGTGGGAGAGGACAAACCAGCTTCCAGCTGAGGAGGAAATTAGGAAAAGACGTTGGAGGTGGATAGGACATACATTACTTAAATCACCCAACTGCATCACGAAGCAAGCGCTAACTTGGAATCGTGAAGGGAAACGGAAAGAGGAAGGCCAAAGAACACTGGAATTGGAAGCAGACATGAAAAGAATGAATAGCAACTAGAAAGAACTGGAAGGGGTTGCCCAAGACAGGGTTGAATGGAAAGTGCTGGTGGGTGGCCTATGCTCCTCGACGAGTGGTAACGGGCGTCAGTAAGTAAATAATATTTTTTTCATCATAAATCGCACTTAATAAAATACTTCGGAGTTTTTATCATTGTCAACTGTTCTTATTTTCTTACGGTATATTATTTTAGAATTATCCGACTGACTTGCTTTTATCCCCACCGGTAAGTCGACTAGCTGTTGAAGCACATTTCCTGTCGATGATTAAAGAAGCCGATGCTTTAAAGCATCGTAGCTACGTTATCAATCAAATGCAAGCTAGAGATCATCGGCAATTATGGAATGGCTTACTACACTTTCGATATGACCAATTTTGGTCGATCAATAGCAAATTAATGGAGCCTCTTCCACAAAATACCAAGGGTAAGTGTTCTTATATCTCGCTACAGATGTTTAATATTAAGTCAGCTAAATAAGAAACAGTTTTCTTCGCTTTCACACTTTACGCGTCGTGGTAATCTAGGTAAAACTTCCCGCAAAAATAACACTAATATCCTTGTTTTTGATAGTGCTATGAAATAGCACTTCAGTTTATATACATCGAATTGCTTTACATTAAATGATAACATTATCTAATATTCACTTGATTTTAAGCTGCATGTTCTTGTATCTTAAATTATTTACATATCTTGACAGAATACATTTTACTATTGAGACTTTGGTTTCATTACTAATTTCCCTTTATTTGTATCATCTCGGTGGAGTGATGTCTTAGTGTTTAGGGCGTTCAACTTTTAAGCCACCAAATCACAGGTTCGAACATTACTTCAGCTACTCCAATTCGGGCAACCGGGCAGTATCATTAACCCGCACACTTGGAGTGTGTGGCCTATACCAAAGTTTCTAATGAATAAATCAAATTACCTTTTTTCATTTATGTTGTTCTTTTTGTAAATATCTCAATATTTCTGTGTTTTTATGAAATTTATTCATACAAATCGGTGTATTTTTTCTGACATTATAAGCTTTTACTTACCTGCTCTGTCTCGTCATACAACAAGCAGCTTTTACAAACAAGGAAATGTAGGTTCAGTAGATATCGAAATTATTTATCTCTTTACGCGATTAGGAGTGAACTTGTCTGTAGTCAAAGAAAACAAAATGTAAAGATACTCAAGGTTATGAAATTGTTACCCATTTAAATGACTGTTACCGGAATCCACTTATGTGAATTCAACGGGAATATTGTACATAACGTATATATTTACCCGCTACCATAATTCTTCATTTCTGACCACTTTCATGGGTATCTTTTGCCTTTCTGTTGACTGTTACAGCTGATATTAAAGAGTGCATGGTCCAGATTGTACACTGCCCAAAAATGATTTAACGGAAGAGAACCGGTATCATCTTACGCATAATGTGTTAGCATTGGTTCATCGAAATTTCGTATATTACTGAGTATTAGTGTTATCTCATAATTTCCCATATACTAAAAAGAAGGTATCTAATTAATGTGAAAGACTTTTTCGTTTTGGCGAATCCATTGAATCATTATGAAAACGTCATCTGTGTCATTGCTTACAAATCATGTCTCTTTTTATTTTCACTTAAATTAGTTCAATAAGCCGTTGTGGATCATTGGTAATAAAAAAGAATCGACCTCATGAAACGAATATTTTTACTATACTGTATAAATGTGAACCAAAAATTATTTTTAGTCTCAACAAGAATTTTAAAGATGAATGAAAACTCGGAGGTTTTCGTACTTTTCCATTTCATCATGGCATAGACACATGCATAACAGCGAATGTGGCTATTTGCAAATGTACTCTGTACTTGGTCTCAAACATTTTATTCGACTCAGTGGGCTAATCGTAGAAAAATTTAACTACTTTCTGATTAAAATGACCGTTTTCACTCCAAATTGAATATTTTCTCTGCTCCCAAATCATATCATTTATTATACGTTGTTTCTCTTGATATTCATTTTTAATTTGAAGTATGTCCTATATTTATTACCAGGTTTTTTTTCAATAGTCTTTTCGAAAACTTAAAAGTTGAGGTGATTTGTGCTATTGTTTATGCCATGTTTTTGAATCTTATCATATCTCTTATTTGTTCCTAATCGTCATCAATAATTTAATTCTTACAATATGAACTTAGTGCCCGATTTCCTACATATGGCACAGAATAGGAAACTGCTGAGATCGTTTCAGTTCCTAAATGTTAAATCCTATAAACTTCCATGTATTGGACACCAACTCCGCTTTATTGTAGTACATTATATGGACTAAATCGAACAACAGTAATAAATATATTTGGAAATTTTTTATTGTATTCGAGTAAGTAGATTTTTTAAACAGATATTACTACATTACATGCTGTGCGTCAAGAAAAATCATGTTTAGCAGTGTATAAAAAATCACGCTTAATTTAATCTTAGCACCTTACTTGTCTTAAAATACATATACGTATTGAAGATTATTATGGATTTCTTCTACACTATTTACTATTGTGAGATGTTCTCATTCACCTATCATCTTTAGATCTTCCTTTAGAGGAAATGTCTGCCCCTGAAATTCCAGAAAATAAACCATTGTCTTCAAGTCTCAATAATATGTCATCTTCAAAGTGTAGAACTTTTCGTTACATTCCATGTCGTCTTTATTGTGTTTCTGAGAATTCAAGTTCCACACCATCTGGTTTCATTCAAAAACTTATTCGTCCTTTAAATGATGACGGTTCGCTTACTTCACTTCAAGATGCTATCGAAATTCTTTTGCATACAAGTAAAAATCCACTTGTACAGAATACCAAACCAAAAGGTAATCTTTATAAGTATTCATATATTATTTCACTTTTTAAATAATTGTAGAGGCTAATTTCCTTTATATCTGACTCCGATAAATAGTATCCTGTTAACTGAGTATTTAACACGGGCTAAATCTCCTAGTATAATTATGGATTTACTCTAGATTATTCAAAAGCCTGAAAACCAGTTGTAGAGATAGTTTATTGCAAAATATTAGTAAAATCAATAAGCGTGCAGTAAGCAAGCACACTAGGAAACGAGTGAGACAGTGTGTCTGTAGGAGTGGATAAACTATTGATTGTCTGTGTGTTACAACCAATGGGAGAATACATTTAAATATTGATGTGCAGACACGCGCTCAATCAGACTCACACATAATTTTACATAGTGGGATAAATGTCTAAATTACAGTGAGCAGACAAGTAATACAATAATATTAATGGTTGAAATTGAGTCAATTGTAGCTATACCACCATGGAAAACCTGGAAGCAGTGGACGGCCGTTTCGTCCTAATGTAGGACTCCTCAACAGTGCGCATCCACGATCCCGCCTCACGAGATTCGGACCCAGGACCTGTCACTCTCGCGCCTATTAATGTCAAATCGATCTACTTAGAATAAGTAATTTTATGATAAAATCACATTAATAACTAAGATTGTAAATATGTCATTGGCTAACTACTTACTTTCTGCCATCGAAATCGAGTAATTAGTTTATTAATGCTACTTAAAATTCAAACTTTATTTTACTTTCAAGCACTTAGCAAATGATATTCATGCTCTACTAACTACTATGCCTGTAAACCAAGCAATGTAGTCTTACCTTTCTGTGACAATATTCGAACTTGTAATAACGTATATGTTAATTGGCCATTTAGCCTAATGTATATCCTGACTTTTGTTACGCGTTTGGTTACCTTTTTCATTAAAACAAAATTGCTAAGCATTATGGAGAATAAAAGATTGTATTTTATTTAGTTTTGTACAGATCGAGGTCAAAACGTCTCTATTGAATAGAAAATGTGATCATACTCCCGAAATCATGTTCTTTGAATGTTATTAAGGATGAGTTACGAAAATGTTGATAACTCGAGTAAAGCATGTACTTCATTAGTTACAGCCTTTTCTTATTTAAATGATTAAAAAATACACAGGAAATGAAAGCGTACTTTAAAAATATACGTTACTTTTCCTTCAAAGCACTTTCGTGCTTTATGATCCCATTTATCCAACGTGATTCAAATAAGCTTCGTCTATACAGCTGACTGATGTACCTACATTTGTAAATCATGTTTGTCTTGTCCAATATGGTCTGATTCTTTTGATTTGTAATTTTGATGTAACTATGTTGTACCATTTTTGTCCTTCAGGGTATCTGTTTTTCATCCATGGTATCACATTACCCCACGAAACACCGATGCAATGGATCAGCGAACACTTATCCTATCCTGACAATTTTGTGCATGTTGTTGCACGTCCTCAAAGCCATTCTCATCGGATTAAAATTCATAATCCTTCATACATGTAAATGTTTCCTAACATTACGGTATATTGTCTTTCAAGTACTTTGAATTTAAATTTTCCAGTCCCAACAACATATGTTACAGGGTCAATAACTTTGGTATCTTTATACAATTATGATGATAATAAATTCTTACCTAATCTGCTTTCTTATTTCTTGTAGTTCTATTGAGATTAAACCCGGAATGTGTCAAACATTAAACTAATATATTAGTACAAAAAATATGTATTTATAAGTATTGTACATTCCCAAGCAAAATGATTCGGCATTGTAAATTACAGAACTGTAATTACAAATCTTATTGGAAGAGACCTAGAAAAAAAATACTTTTAAAGAAAGTGATAGTAGTTCGTTGATCTGCATTATTAAATATAAATTGCTGCGATATTCTAGTAACTATTTTCTGTTTTATCGTAGTTTATGAGTACTCTTCATAAAATTTTTTATATCATTGGTAAATCACACATAATGAATCATAAGGTGGTGATGTTAGCGTCACCATATATTTTCCATTTACATATTTTCACTGAATATTGTGTTAGTCCGAGTTATCATGCATCCGAATCCATGGTGTATATTACGTAGAAAACAATTGTATATAACGTATGAACTTACATTAACTTTACCCGTTATTCAATTTGTACATCTTACTAAACTATTGTGTCAGAAATAAAAATAATATATTTGTAATATCCCAATGAGTAGAAAATTGGATTTTCTGACGTTTCGTGACTTAGTGTAAGTCACTTCTTCAGAGAATAAACAACCAAATTAAAATTAATCCAAGTTTAAATAGTACAACGGAACAATGCAATATTGGATCAATCAAAAACAAGTCTGAACAAGTTGATGTCATGTCATTTCTGTCAAGGTGATTCATAAGTGATATGTATGTAAATTTGTGTGTATGTATATGTGTATTGTTTAAGAATGAAAACTTGTGTGACCTTTATGGTAAGAAAGGATAGAGTTTAAATTTGTAATATGATAGTGTGAAATTGTAAATACGATCAGACTGCATACGATGTCGTAAGAGAAATTTGGAAATAATTTTTTCGGCACACCCAAAGTATGATAAAATTTTATAAGGATCGTGTGGAGGATATGATCCTAAATATCGCCTGTCTTATTTAGGCGTGTATTGCGTATACTAATAATCTTTGACATTTTCATGTGGTTTATAGTAAACAAATACCATTCAACAAGTTTGCCTGTCACCATTGATTGCGTGTTGTGAAGATCCCAACTATAAAATGATTTTGAGTAGGCTTAGCTACACTACTAAAATAAAACGTAGAAACTCACATGATATTCCATTGATTTGTCCTGCCAAGTTAGTCAGTAGTTCAGGATAAGAGTTAGGAAGGACAGAAAATAACAAGCTTTAGGCGAAGACAAGGTGTAATTGGACGATGAATGCTGTTGAACATATTGGATGTGAAATAAAGACGCGAAGACGATTTTCGATACCTGTGACATAGATATTAGCAAATCATTAGGAAAATTTAGGCAATAATGAGTCGTCAATGTGTGATTGTTATGCGCAATACATTTTAGAAACTTATTTCCCTTAACCGAAATGGCTTTTGTAGAGAAAGAGTTACATTGTATGATGAGGATGTTACTTCAAGCAGATAAACATCCGTTATAGAGACATGATTTTGATATCCTTTGCTAGCTCCTTTAAGCATGAATTTCAACCATGTAGTGGCAAAACCATTTATTAAGCATAACCTCATTATCGAATGTAAGACCCCATTCTTTCAGGATCACCTTCACCAGTATGTTAGCCCACTATCTAACAAATGTTGACTTCTGAATTACCTTTTTTTCAATGAATTTAGTTCATTCATGGCTATTTTCCTGTTATTTGCTAGGTACAGTTTGTTATGTCCAAACATGGTTCGACAGGTCTCATAAAAACTCACATGGCTTAATGTGTTAACTGTTCCCTATGGTATTTTGTGCTACCATATAACTTGCAGGAACGGTAATCAAAACTGTTTTTTTTTATAATTTGGACTCGTATAACAGCCGTGACATGATGCTAACAGTTGGATAGTAAGAAAATAATTAGGCTCAGTTGTAACAAGATAAATACGAGTATAACAAAAGTTAAATAACTTCATGATCGCTTTTCTCAGATTCTTAAAACTACAAACTATACAACTTTTTGTTAATGTTACCAGTAAAGAGCAACACTTTAGTGGTCATTTAAAACCACAACCGAATAGACCAAATTTTTTATCAGATGTATATATTTGTGTCGGTATAATTACCAAGGTTTGACTTGATAATTTCGAATAAGTTGAGCATATAGTGGATCTTTATCAATAAATAATAAATTTTTAATATCCCAATGAGTAAAAAAATGAGATTTTCTGACGTTTCGTGGCTTAGTGTAAGCCACTTCAGAAAATAAATAACCAAATCAAAATTAATCCAAGTTTAAGTAGTACAACGGAACAACAAGAATATTATGTGATCAATAAAAAAACAGGTCTAAATAAATCCATGTCATGTCATTTCGGTCAACGTGATTCATAAGCGACATATATGTAAATTCACTTGGTATTGTTTTGCTTGTATCTTCCCTTTTGAGGTTTAAGACTGCAATTGGTCGGTCTGTTATTGGCATATATGCATACTGTGCGTATGCCTCGATATTGCCTTAATTCACAAGCTCTTATAAGCAAAGATGGATAGTGGCTAGCAGTGAAAACCAGGACGCGCGTTTTGCCCTATTTGAGACTCCTCAGCCGGATGCACCTGCATCAGTTGATGTTCACTCTGGGACTCGAACCTAGTACCATTCGCTTCAAACGTCATCGCGTTATTCACTCAGCTACTGAGTCCTGATAGCCATTTGCTTGTGCAATGGGGTGAATTTAAATTCACTTGGTAGAATATCATTAAACGATCGGCCATTTTTTCTAATTTTTTTCATCCCATTTTCCAATATTTTTCATTCCGTTTCGTGCAATTAAATTGCCAGTTTTAAATGCGTTATAATTGATTAGTTATGTCTTAAAATTGTTGTAAAATGTCAGTACTTGTCGACAGAGTACATTGTATTCAAATTATGGAGGAGGGTAACGTACCATGTACAAGCTCTGTCATTTCTCACGTTGTCACAGAAACGGAGAATGTATTCTTGAATACATTGTATCTCATAGCGTTCCAATCAATTGAAGCGTTAAAGTGCGCGATCAGAACTTATGGAAGATCCACGTACTGCCATTATGTGGTGAGAGATTCGCATTTCCACAGAGATCGGAAATCGTATGTTAAATTTGTATGTTGGAGAAATGGCCGTAGAACACCTAGTGGTTCCTCACAGCCGATTCGACAAAGGAGGTAGTTTGATTAGTGTTATTATATTTTTTTGACGAAGGACTTCCATGAACACTCAATGTCCGGCCTTCATCTTTTGTAAGTTTAGTGAAGGTTACTGATTTTTTGTTCGTGGGAATGTGCATCACAATCACAATTGCAATCCTCTGAGGTACAACAGTAATTCTTGGGTGCGCAGGTTAACGGAGGTTGAGCTTGGAACAGTGCGACCACACCTGATATCTGTGACAGCAGCATTCGATATTAAGCACTTTGATGAATATTAAAATTCATTTGACATCATTAATCATAATGCGATTATCGCTCATGTATTCGTAAACTTTTTTATAAGGTTTATGAAATATAAAGTAAACGATTTCTTATAAAAGAATATCTCATTTAATGAACAGTAATGTAATAATTTTAGATTCTAAATGATGTGATTACCGTTCATGTATTAGTAACACATTTATAATCTTTCTAACAATAGTACATGCAAAATTTAATAGGAATATTTCAATATAGTGAAAATTGTCATTTTGTCGTTTGGTAAATGAATATAAGGTTTTATTTATTATCAGTTCAGGGGTTGTGGAAATTGTTAAGTTCTTGATTGAGATCATGAACCCAGGGCTTTCAGTCCCGCGCGCGAATGCTTAACCTACTGGACCACTGAGCTGGCATCCAATGGTGTTAATGTCTAACCTCAATCAATCCACGAAATTGCGCGACCACCTTCCATTGTACTGAGGTAAACACCTGTTTCTACCCCACACGGATTAGCTCCACTGGCCACAGCTTCCCTCCAGAAGTGGACATAATAAGATGATTAAAGCGATTAATGATTAAAGGTCATAGAGGTGTTAAAAGAAATAAGAATATTATCTTATTTATGAATAAAATAATGAGAATATAAAACAAGCTGAAACCAGAACTATGAGTACAAATGAAGTATGTCTTTTGGTTATCGTTACCTTGGCCTTCATTATTATTCATAAATACTCATCATATCACTTTATTTATATTTACACCTCTATTACCTCTAACTACTGTAACAAAAACATTTTAATCAACAATTTATTTATTACATTGGAATTAAACGTCAGTATACCTAAATGTTAATTGACCTTATTCATATTTATCTGTATAATTGAGATATAAATTTATTGCGTCAAACGACGTAGGCTTGTTCATCTACACCTAATGCAACCAATATTTCAAATGCTTGTCAAAAATGGTTATTTTCGTAATATTTAGATATTTCCGGTTTCATATTATAAAGAGCAATATTCACACATGACGAAAAATATACATACAGTTTTTTATTGTTCCTCTATTATGCTTAACAAAGGGAACCGATGATTTTCGAAAATCATTCCATACCTTATGAATAAGTAACGTTTGCAATGTCATTTACTAATTCATGTATTAATTTGGCTAGACCGAACACTTGGGAAGTATTTGCTATTGACATAACGTGAAAAAACCTAACGCTCACTTCCCAAACCCAGTAACCGATTTACATGACTGCTTACACACACAAGTATTTATTATTATAATTAAAAACTGCTAAACTACAAAGAATGTACAGGTAAATAGAATTAACGCTTTTAATGGATTAGCAAAATATAAGCCTATTACAATATAACGTTTTATTAATGAAACCGTTTATAAAGCGAAAGTAAACAATTATTTTGTATTAAAAATTACTACTTACAAAACAACCCAATCATAAATACTAATTGCCTCTTTCGAAGAAATTATTACTTCTTTGAGACAGCGTAAAAGTGGCTTAATTTACTGATCCTTTACGGTTCGCGTGATTTATACATGCCCTAATCATTATTTTATCATGATGATTTATTGATATGTTCTTTTTTATTAAAATACCATGTGTTAGGAAAAAACTAATGGTATTACTTAGGTGATAATTTGTTTAATAATTGTGTATTAAACATTTGACTACCTTTCTACTTCAGTAATCACTATTATCAAATATTAAAACCAGTTATTAGTTTTTTTACCAAAATTTTCTTTTAATAAGATACATAAAATTAATCTTGTCAAGATAACTAATGACTTCAATTCCAGTTCTACTTGATCGAAAAAAAATTTATCCCAATATACATTCACTAACAGGAGTATAGCAGGGTAGTGAAATGGAGTTGGTGTATTTCTCTTCAGAAGTTAAAATTCTTACCAAGACACGGATGAAACAAAAAGAATTATTTATTCAAAATAAATTTCAAATGTAAAAATGCCAATTCTCACATCCAATCAAAGCACTTGGTGCTGTTTCGATTTGAACTAATCAGATTACAAAGATGAACAGTTTACGACCAATTAAAAAAATATTAAAGGTGAAAAAATGTTTGTTCATTATCACTTGAGCACACAGTTGCAAAAACAAGTTCACCAATCACCAATTCCTAAATTATTTTAGCACAGTAGGATTAAGCATTATATGGAACGCTTCAGCTACTCTCCTTTCTTTGTAGTTGGAAAAACGTTTTTGTAAAATTTTGATATTCTTTAAATCGATTTGGTGGTCTTTGAAAATGGCGTGAACTGCTATTGATGATTGAATTTGAAGTCTATCCAGTTCTACGGGATTATTAGGAGGTTTCTTTGTGTACCTAATATGTTCTTTGACACAAGTCAAGATTTCGCGAGATGACTCTCCAATATAGAAGGCATCACAATCGACACAACCTAATTTGTAGACGCAATTCTGTGTTGACATGAATGGAATTCTTTCTTTTAAGCAAACTAAAGTATTTCGAAGTGTGTTCGTTGTTTTGTAATATACTTTAATTCTGTTATAATTTTAATAATTTTCCTATGAAGATTATTAAATGTATATTAAAACAAGACGTTTCATTGCGTAATAATGATAATTCGAATGAAATACCATGGATTGGTACTGCAGTTTTACCATATCGTCATGGTACAACAGAACTTCAAAGAATCTTAAGACAACAGATAACGAAAACGAATCCGAAACTAAGTCACTACAGTTGACAAGGTGAGTATTTTCTGAAACGGTAGTCTTAAGTAAATCAGGTTTGAGTAGCACTAACGAAACTAAAGCATCCTTAGTACTGCTGCACTAAAGCGATGTATTAGTAGCATTTTATCCTGAAGACATCCATTCATTCGCCGCTGAAAGAGATATGGAATATACTAATAATTTTTGAATCACGCACCTGAATTTTTTGGTGTGAGATAGTTACGAATAATGTCGCAAATGGGGGTAAATGTTTTTCAAGCATGAAAATAACAAAACCATGACTTACGTGAGTAAGTGACCACCAAATAAATTGATGGAAAAGGTCTAGATGTAGTTATAGATCAGTTTGAAGATAGCTGATTAAAACAATGAAAAAGGAAAACTAATCGACGAGTAAAACTGATCAGTTTTTTATTTATCCTTAGCAGTTCAGCATGTAGGTTTTATTTTCAGTATGTATAAGTGATTATGTATTTGATTATTTTTTATGTGTGGAATCATATTTGAGGAAATAGTCAAGTGAATTACTCTTCTGAAGATTATAAAACCCTTATAAGGTATCAGCGGTGAGTTCCCTGTGTAAAATCACGATGGAAATAAAATTACATCATTTTCCATAGATTTTAAATACTTTGAGGTATATTCCGAACTGTTATTTCCTTTAAAATGGATATTTAATTATTCACTTATCTTGGAAGTCTCATCAGCCCTTGTGGTCTGGTGTGTGACGAAATCTCAGCACGGATACAGAAGGCTCGACTAGCTTTTGCTAACTTGCGTCATTTATGGCGTAGGTGAGATATCCGTCTACCAACCAAAGGACGTGTTTACTGCGCAGCAGTTCGTTCCGTCCTACTTTATGGCAGTGAAACATGGCTGGTAAGAGTAGAGGATATTCGTAGGTTACTAGTATTCGATCATAGGTGTCTTCGAAATATTGCTCGTATATCCTGGAACCATCGAGCAAGTAACGCAGTTGTTAGGAAACGGGTTCTAGGTAAGGATGGCAAATCGATTGATGAAGTGGTGAAACTATATCAGTTGAGATGGCTGGGACACGTGTTACGTATGCCCAACGACCGACTGCCTCGACGTGCTATGTTCAGTGGTATAGGAGTAGGTTGGAAGAAAACTAGGGCCGGCCAGACCAAAACATGGCACAAGTCCATGAAGTCACTGACAAGTGGTCTGAGTCATGTTGGTAGGTGTAGACTACCTGGTTAGGATCCTCGAGACGATAGCAACCGATGGTTAGAGACCTTGAATGACATGGCTCAAAATCGTTTGTAATGGCGCAGGTGCATCCACTCTTTGTGTTCTCGCAAATTCTAATCTCCTGAATTCTTCATGTCCCTTTTTTCCTCTTTCCAAATTTATTTCACTGAATTATACTCTTTAAATAACATCTCCAAATCCTAATCTTCCCGATCACTGCTTACGCTCTTGCTACCTCTACCACAACGGGATTTGGATCGACAACTGCATCTCTGTGTTAAGGTGGTGTGGCAACTCGAACTGATGTACGTACGTACGAAGTTCTACGTTGTTACTGACTGACTGATTTAATTATTCAATAACTAACAAGTCTTCTACTTATAAGTTTTTTGTACCGCGTCTAATTACCATAAAGTACAAATTAACGAAGATTTCACGGAAATGCTATGTTATTAATCAGCATTTTCAGGCTCTAGAGATTTTTGTTAAAATTGTATATGACAGTAGTGCATTCAAGTCTCTTGCAAAGATGTGGAGTGACTTTTAAACGTATTGAGCCTGAAGCTCTATTATTAAGAAATCTGATTAATTATCCACTTTGTTTACTTGTTCACTTTGAAAAGATAGTTTTTATCTGAGAAGCTAAACGGTATACAAATCAAAGAGACATTATAACATAAGCTTACCAAAGACACTACAATAATGCAACGAAATAATTAAAAAGAAATTGAACATAACTTATGCTGAATGGTTTAGACTAGTTCTCTAAATTAGAGATAAGTATACTGACAAG
Source organism: Schistosoma margrebowiei (assembly GCA_944470205.2). NCBI lineage: Eukaryota > Metazoa > Platyhelminthes > Trematoda > Strigeidida > Schistosomatidae > Schistosoma > Schistosoma margrebowiei. The sequence goes on along the minus strand of OX104024.1, from coordinate 31,636,629 downwards.
ATAAAAAGGATTCTCAATGATCACATCAGAATGTGAAAACTTCATGTAAGCAGACATTATACCACGAAATTAAAGAACAGAAATGCTAGAGTTGAGACCAATCCTAGAGTAGAATTTCAAGAACCTTTGGTCGGATCATACTCTATGTAATGGGCGCTCCTAGAATGAGGGGATACCTGAAACCTATAAAAATATCCTATTACTTCAGCCAACTTCAAATATAACCATTGCATCATATTATTGCCACCTAGTACTATCGATAACTGGAAAAAAAATCTTAATGCGATAACTAAACAAGAATTCGGCACCATACTCTAAACAGTTGATCTGGGTCATGTAGTCAGCTAACTCAGAGATTGTAAATCCTTTTTATATGTATTAATTTCTCAAACTGACAGAACTATGAAACGCTTGGTTGAACGTAACCAACATGGATGATTCAGTACATTTAGTTTAGTCTCATCAAGAGTCTTTGAAAAATGCTAACCTTTGACTTGAGTAAACAGATTCATGAAAGATGTAGACAAGGAATCCAATGACTCAAATAAACATGAGATTATTTTCAGTGTTATTTAGGGGGAAATCATGATTTTCTTTTAACCAAACCAAAGATTTGTATCTCCTGGGGATTTCGGTAACATTATATACTCTGTGTTCGACAGCGTTGTCGTAAGCTACTATTTCACGAAATAATAATAAGATTAAGCCTGAACAACAGTGTGAAATTAGTGGTCTAATAAAGTGGCCACTCTACTTGCATGAACATCAGTTAGATACCAAAGATTACAACGTGTCTTTCAGGAGTATGAACAGTAAAAATAAGTTTCTTCAGAGAAATTTCTAAATCTTAGACAAAAGAAATGCAAAGAGTGCTGGATAATTTTTAAAGCTTCGCAGATTAATCATTTAGAAGCCAGTATTCATATGAACATGGACCCTGTCAATCAACATATGAAATAAATAAATGCCTAGGACAGAGGTCAGATTATAGAAGAAGAAAATAGAAATAAATGGGCAGATAGGAAAGATACAATCATGACTATCAATCAATTAAATTTTATGTCAAAGAAACAAGACAATTACTTCTAAGGAAGTTCCAATGCAGTAATTTTTAGAATTCACTTCTGACGATACTAGTCAGAAAGTGTGAATTTAACTATCAAGCTCAGTAAACAAATCAATAAAATCACTACCTGCCCAGTATCTATATCTGATACTAAACATATACACATACAAATCTAATTTTCACTGTGTAGTCACTTGTTTTGGGAAAATAACGACGCCAATAAGTCAATATAAGCAGTATTGCTTAGTATGGTAGTTTAAATGTCTCAAAGTGTTCGTCAAAGCGCACAAAGTATTCCGAATACATCTTGAAAGAAGGAATGACATCACAACCGAAACTACCTTCACTGTAGTATATTGTAGGTCACTTGATTTGCTCAGGAATTTAGAAAGTGCACAGGTGTTTTCAATACGTTAACTATAGAAAGGGTTATGTATAAAAAACAGCCTACACCGAATGTGTCTTAATAACTATACCACCCAGCTTCTGATGCCTTTTTTGTTTTGATTTAATTTATGTTATTACTCTTCTATATATTTAATCACATTAATTAATTCAACATGTTATCAACAGAACGAGTCAATTTAAGTTATTCGAGGGATTAAATGATATTTTATTCAAATGAAAATCTAATGAAAAATAATTCGTTACTTCCCCATATTGTTTTTTCTATTCAGAGTTAACCAAATAAGCCCCTTTTAAATTGACCTTAAATATCGATTATAGAAGGTTAAATGCTTTAATTTATATAAAGTTAGCGAATTTAAATCTCACTTGGAATAATTTGTTCGTTTCTCTTAAACCTCATGCAACTAACTAAACCTCTTCGAAGAAGTCAGCGACAGTTCGATTTGACAAGTCCATAAACGCAGAATTTATAGGGACGGATCATCGTTACTAAGTTGTAGTCTTGGTTGGATCAAACCGTTTTAGATAAACTTTTTGACCCATGCGCTATAAAAATATTGGCAGTTTGACCAAATATATAGTATTGATCATAGAGTCGACTATAATAATAAGAATAATCTGAATAAAGCAGCTTATTAAGTAAAAAAAAACTTACTTTAGTTATTTCCTGTCTTACTGATTTGTTGCCATCTGCCAACAAACAAAGAAATAGTATAGTAATTTTTGATCCCAAATAATTTGTGTCAATTTAAAGTTTTTCACTGGAAGCATCAGGACTAGTACGGTAAAAATATGGAAGCTCACTGTGAGGATGAAGATTATTGCTGATTTTCAAACCTGATGTTTAGACGAAAGAGAGGGGTATGAAATTACATATTCTATTGAAACAAATCCACTGACAAACTAGCTCATATAGGAAGGAATGTTTGAAAAATAAGATTATAGTGAAAATAAAGTAGAAATAAGGAAGAATTTCATCACTTTTACTACTTCGTTTAGAAGCTCTACTCAGCTTTAAGCGGACTGTTGTAACTATTTAGAATAGTTTATGTTTCAAGGTAATCCAATGTACAAGATTTAGGAATAAGTGAAGTTTAAATAATATGAGGGTTAGTAAAGAACAGTGTATAGGATGTTCTGTGCAAGCTAAGAATAATAAAACGTACGTGTTTAGGAAACTATAAGTTGGGACGAGATATATCTACATTTCCTTCTGAGATGTGTATTAGGTGAGTTGGTTCAGTTGTGAAACCTCTGACTAAAATCATTAGCACATGATTCGAAAAGAACAGTAGAAGTTTCATCATTAAACCATCCAGGTCAGAGAAAAAGCACTTCCAAAATAATCCTCAGCTACAAATCTTCCCTACCGTCAAAATTCATGCATCTATATGTCACCCCTTGTATGCTATTTACTGTGCTTTTACTCATAGATTGTCAAATTTCATTTCACTAAACTACGTAGAAATAAAAATATTCATAGTAGGAATTTCATCTTACTATTGGGTCAAAATGTATCACCATTAACGGTTGTTTTAAATGTAGGTTTCCCATTATATATGTATGTTGATAAAGGATTGATCGAGAATACTTGACTGGAAGTGTATAACAAGGTGTATTGTTTCTCTTCAAGACAAGTTTAAATTGAGGAAGTTTTCCTAAGAATATACAAACTGAGGTTAATAAATAAATATGGCTTATCTTCAGTATTTTATTTCATACATCATCTAAGATATGTTTTAAGTATTTACAACTAATATAAACCAGATAGATTATATGTTCAGCATCATGATTCCCAATTAGTGTTGTTTCTTTAATTTCATCGGACTTTCCGTAGATGGTTGGATTTTGGAAACAGTTCATAAGTGTTTATTGGTTAACCGAAATCTCTAATTTTCTTTTTTTTGACTGTTGGGATTCACTACAGATGACAAATCATTGATTCACGAGCAAAAAATAGCAGAACTAAACTGAACAAAATAAAACTGACAATGCTACCGATAAAAATGTTTTTTGAGTAGTAAAATAGGTAGGAACTCGACAATCGAATTTCGACTCGACACTTTCTATATTATGTAATCGTTTTCATTGTTATCATTGACTCATAAAATACCTTGATTGGTTTAATAAGTTCGTATATGCATATAAATATTACTGCCTGACGAGGATCTAATCGAAAACAATATTGTTCGCTTATATATGGCGTCTTAATTTATAATTTATATTTCAAACTTTCTATATCGTCGGGAAATTCATATGGTGTTTTGCTCTTAAACTTCCGCTAACCTTTTTTTCGAATTATATCACATTAAGGTAGCAGTCTAATCAAATTTTATATTATACAGCAGGACTAAAAAATACAGAAACCTTGATAACAATCTATATTTCAATATAAAAAAACCGAAATATTAGGGTATTCGTTAATGTGTTTGTAACACTCATTTTATTTTGATTTTTGGTATTATGGATGGATTTTCAGTATAGTTGCGTTCTAAAAGTACAGTACCAATTAAATGAATCACAATATTGTCCTTAAACTAAAACCAGGTTTATAAGCCGCGATATTAAGATGAGGACGATAATTGATAGAAATAGGCGATAGCTTAAAATCTCTTATTTCCCCTGCCTATCAATTATTAATTAAAATCAAAACATTTGTTTCGCAAATACTCATTTGGTACTTAACTTGCAAACTACAAGTTCATAATTCATCATTTTCAATGACTACGAAAGATGAAATTAACTAGTCGATAAAAGTAATTTATTTTTCTCATGATAATAATAGTAAAGTAATAGTAATAATAACGATAACAATAATATTAATGATTATGGTAATTCAAAATATGGAGAAAAATAGCATAAACACTGAGAATTACATTGACAAGAGAAATTACGATGTTGATGATTATATAAACGGTGGTGAAGTGTATATATAATATTATGAATAAATAGTACGTTTGATATTATAAAAAGGTTATAGTAAATAACACATCAGAGGATAACAACAATGAAAACATTTTCCGACTGGGTTATGTAACTGAATAGACATATGAATAAATATAAAGATGGAGAAAACGATGAAAGTGACACTAATCTTATGAATTTAAATATTCAACAAAGGTTGATAGATATTAATAAAATGTAATGAGATGTAAAGAATAATAATACAAACTTAATAAAGAAGTAAACATCTGACGAACTAAAATAAAAGCAATTATAATTAAAATCTGTTTATTTATAAGTATCACAATATGATGAACAAGTCGACACTGAGGAAGTAAGAGAACTGAAGAGCTTCAACATAATAGTTTTACAATAATATCAAATAATATCAAATAATATACTAGGTGAAAAACAAATCAACGTATGAGGCAGCTATTCAATGCGATTATGCGAGACTTTGCCTATAAGAAGTTTTCTTATATAACATCTATATCTTGTTTATCAATAACTGAAACACAAGTCTTTTATAAATTAAGTTGAAGTGTAAAATAGTGACTAACAGAAAAATAAGTGAACTATTTGCTAGATGAACATGATTAGATTTCCCTTTTAATCTCATAGTTGAGGGCATATTTAGTATTCGTCCATTCACACCTGTCAATGATGATGTTCTAAATATGATTCGTTGTGTTTCTGAGAATCCCATTGAATTCTGTCCAGATAATTCTAGTTCGTATGCACTGTTTGGCTTTAAATCGTCAATTAAGAAATTGCATATTTTTTGATCTTCTGCCACTGATGTAACACACAGAGGTTCAATGTTATTAAAATGAGTCCAAGATCCAATAGGACGTCCAACTATCTCACCTAATTTTTGGATTAAATTATAAATCAAATGAAGCCTAGTTTTATTTAGATAGTTGCATAAACACTATTGTACACATAGACTGCATCAAGGGAATTTTTTGTTTCTTTCTTCAAAACGACTATTTAGTAATAAAATAAGGATCAGAAATCAATGGTCTATAATAAAAAACATCTTACACCGTGATCTTCCTACTTTATAAATGAGAAATACGGTATTTTCTAAACTACAAGATGTACATAGTTTAAATTGTCATTGAACTAAAGCACAACCCATATGATGGGGGGAAAGTGAGATCACATTTTCCTCTACTTCACTGTGATTGTTGCTGAATATTACATTCTTTTTTTAAAGCAATTAGTCCATTTGATAAATTTCGATAATGTAATAAAATTATTAGAACTATGTGAGATATTACCATGGAAAATCGAAAAGACAAGAAAACGATTGCGTCACATCCCACTGTGTTTACCAATTTAAGTATGTATGTGGTCACACATACATAGCGAGGAGCAATCGTGATCTCAAAATTAGGGTGTGTGAACATGTACCTAAATGGTTACAGAAACAAATGACCTGATAAGAATAGAGGATAAACATCCATCATCCTCTATAATTGAAACAGGTCATAAGATTGATCTTAACTCGGCTTTTGTGGTGTTGTACAAAAGTGTAGAAGGGCGTATACTAAGGTTTATTACAGCCTTAACTATACGAAAATTCAAATCCCCTTTGTATGTTCAAAAACATATTGTTTTCACCTTAAACCTACTCTGGTTATATTAGCTTGTTATCCAGAGTGATCATGTTTCAAGTTGTTTTTCATATTATTTTATTTATTATCCTTGTCTCCTCTTACCCTCCATTTCTAGTCCAGTTGACCCTTTAATTTTGATATAAGAATGTCTTAACAAGTATATGCGTGATCAGATTGTTCGAAATGTATTGCGCTAATATATCACATAATTCCTTCTTTAATTCTGTGATAAGTGCTCAGACTAATACTCAACTTATTTATATTGTAATATTTTGCTCAATTTAAGATTAGTTCCATTTTCAATGTGATTTTCATTCAGTATGATATGATATTCTTTGTAATAAATTAATGTGAACTATGCTCAGAATGATATGTAGCATGTAGTTTGTTACCATTTTAGGTACTTTGACATATGTGACCTTTTTTCTAAATAATGAACAAAATGGATGTACAAATCAATATATAAATGAGTGTATTTTTATTTAGAATCTTCACTTGTACCATTCTCTGTCTTCATACTTCACGTCGAATGAATTGCAGTGGTTCATCAATTTTAAAGTATAAAAAATATGGAGATGCATATATAACGATGGCGACCCGGAAATAATATTAATTTAGTGTTGAATTATAATAATTTTTTAACACTCGCTCACGATCCCTAATATATCGAGTAGTGTATTAATTGTGTGTTTTTAATTGTCAGATGTGATTAAACCAGAGATTCAAAAGAATTAATGGGAATTTTGAAATCATAGTGGACAATTTATGATATTTAGCTGCATTCAAATTTACACCGATATCATGTTACGTGGCTAATTAAACCTGATATATTTATAGTAGTTACGGCTCAAGCCCTAAAATAATGCCCTGAGCCCTTGTATTTGTAAAACTCTGTTGTTATATTAAACACAGTAAATAATTAAACAAAAATTACGTCATTTATTTTCTGTCAATCGGATGTGCTTCAACTCCGCCTGTAGCTCTTCTAGAGTTACTGCCGGTCCCAAGCCTGGGTAAAGGAGGAGGGTTGGGCATCGAGTTAGCGACCCCATCCCGTAGAAAAATAACTCGCTAAAAAAACGCTAATCAGAAAAAATAATTCAAACCATTTAAACTCTGCCCTGGGAGTTAGAAGGTTTTCATTAAGAAGAATTATGACGCCTCGTGGTGAAAGCCAAATTCCTTCAGAAGCCACGAGGCCGACGCCCCTTCTAACAACCAGAGCAACAATTTTTATAGCTACGTGCAACGTCCAAACAATGCCCAAGAAAGGACCTCACCATTCTAATGGGAGATCTAAATGCCAAAGTCGGAATAGACAACCCCGGATATGAAGATATTATGGGACGACATGGACTGGGACAGAGAAACGAAAATGAAGAAAGATTTGCAAATCTATGTGCATTCAACAAATCGGTCATAGGGAGCACAATATTTCCCCACAAACGTATACACAAGGCTACATGGATCTCACCGGACCACACTACAGAGAACCAGATAGATCATATTTGCATCAACAAAAAATTCCGAAGGACAATGGAAGATGTGAGAACCAGGAGAGGAGCTGACATAGCTTCAGATCACCACCTAGTTGAAGCCAACTTAAAACTGAACCTAAAAAAGAACTGGACAAACAGCAATACAAAGGTTCAATACAGCCTTCCTTCGAGATACTGACAGACTCAATGAATTCAAGATAGCTCTCAACTATCAGGGAAATACAGTAAACCAGAGAAACCGGTCAAAGACAAACAAGGCAAGCCAATCACTGAAATTCAACAACAGCGGAACAGATGGGTAGAATACTTCGAGGAACTGCTGAATAGGCCGGCTCCAATGAATCCACCGGACATCGAAGCGGCACACACAGATCTTCCCATAGACGTCAACCCACCAACGAAGGAAGAAATCAGAATGGCCATCAGGCAAATCAAGAACGGGAAAGCAGCGGGACCGGACAACATACCAACTGAAGTCAGACATCGAATTGAATACAAACATGCTTTACCTTATATTCAAAAAGATTTGGGAGGAGGAACAAGTGCCGATGGACTGGAAAGAATGGCACCTCGTCAAGATTCCAAAGAAAGGAGATCTTAGCAAATGTGAAAACTACAGGGGCATTACACTGCTGTCAATACCAGGGAAGGTCTTCAACAGAGTGTTGCTGAACCGGATGAAAGATGCAGTAGACGCCCAACTTCGAGATCAACAAGCTGGATTCCGTAAGGATCGGTCGTGCACAGACCAAATTGCAACACTACGGATCATCGTCGAACAATCAGTTGAGGGGAACACGTCACTATACATCAACTTCACTGATTATGAAAAGGCATTTGACAGTGTGGATAGAAGGACGTTATGGAAACTTCTACGACACTACGGAGTTCCTGAGAAGATTGTCAATATTATCCGGAACTCATACGACGGACTACAATGCAAAGTTGTGCATGGAGGACAGCTGACAGATGCATTCCAAGTAAAGACCGGAGTCAGGCAAGGCTGTTTACTCTCTCCCTTCCTTTTCCTCCTGGTGGTCGACTGGATTATGAGGACCTCGACATCTGAAGGAAAACACGGAATACAATGGACAGCTCAAAATCAATTAGACGATCTGGACTTCGCAGATGACCCAGCCCTCCTATCGCATACACACGAACAGATGCAGACAAAGACAACCAGTGTGGCAGCAGTCTCTGCATCAGTAGGCCTCAGCATACACAAAGGGAAAACCAAAGTCCTCAAATTCAAAGCGGAAAACAACAACCCAATCACTCTTGATGGCGAAACTCTGGAAAATGTAGAGTCCTTCACATACCTGGGAAGCATCATCGATGAACAAGGAGGTTCAGATGCAGACGTAAAGGGAAGGATTGGCAAAGCAAGGACAGCATTCCTACAATTAAAGAACATATGGAACTCAAAACAACTTTCAACCAATATCAAAGTGAGAATCTTCAATACCAACGTCAAGGCAGTTCTACTGTATGGAGCTGAAACTTGGAGAACTACAACAACCACCATCAAGAAGGTACAAGTATTTATGAATTGTTGTCTAGACAAGATACTCAACATCCATTGACTGGATACCATCAACAACAGCCTTCTCTGGGAGAAAACAAACCAGCTTCCAGCTGAAGAAAAAATTAGGGAAAGATTATGGAAACGGATAGGACATACATTACGCAAATCATCAAACTGCATCACGAGACAAGCCCTAACTTGGAATCCTGAAGGGAAGCGAAAAAGAGGAAGGCCAAAGAACACATTACGTCGGATAATAGAAGCAGATATGAGAAGGATGAATAACAACTGGAAGGAGCTGGAAAGGATTGCCCAGGAAAGGGTCGGATGGAGAATGCTGGTGAGCGGCCTATGCTCCTTCACGAGGAGTAACAGGCGTAAGTAAGTAATAAGTAAAAGGATGTGCTTCATTTTATATAGTTTCACAAGTTAGAAAAACATTTTACGGCGAGATTATAATTTATGAACGAACCAATTAGACTGAAGATATCAAGTTTTATATTTTGCTGCGAAGTTCATTTACCTATATAATTAAATAGCACTTCGGCGTTATAGCTCATGTCAGTTCGTGGTGAAAACCGTTTATTTAATTCTTAAACCTAAATTTTAACTCTAAATCTTAATCTTAATTCCTTATACTAATTTGTAACCTGCTTTTAGACCTATAGTAAGATGAGTTGTCTCAAGATCACTTTAGCGTCTCTCTAAGATCGTCCATAAATTATGGTACCACCGATTTTGCTTTTATGGGAAGGCAAACTGGGCAGATAAAATAACATGAACAAAACTATATTTTACAAAATAAAAGTTGATGAAAGATTGTATCGTCAATAAAACAAGACTAGATTATTTCTCAAGAATTTTATGAATAAGGAAATTATCCCATTAAGCATCTTCCAACTTGGTTATTAAAATGAATTTCTCGTTTATTTTATGAGTAACTGAACAAACTAGTCACAGAAATTCAAATCATATCTTTAACCTGTTTAAAATCAGTATTACCATCATCACATTTGAACACAAATATTTTTTAGTTCTGAAGAGTATCTATCACAAGCAGAATAGCTCAGTACTAATGTCTGTGTATCAGTTTCCTCAGTAACGGAAGTGAACTTTGCTATTAAGTGTCAAGCAGTAAGGAACAAGGATCGAGTTTATGCTCACGTATACCTATGTTCAAAGGTAATATGTACAATTTGGCGTCACACTACTGGCCATGTTGTAACTTAGTTGATAGAATTTGATCAGCAGTAAGGACTAGACAAACAGAAGATAGATTACTACTGTATGATCAATCAGCATATATGGCTAAGACATGAGACAATTTTACACATATAAATGTTTAAGAGTACAGGATTCGATCATACAGAAAAAGTGATTGTAATAACTAACCAACATTTTGAAGAATTATTGAGCATATGTACTTATTTAAAATTAATTTTCTTTTCAAAATCCTTATACAAAAATGTAGAATCTTATTCTAAAATTCAATGACTTAATTTTTTAGACACCTCTGTTAATTAAAACGAGGAAATCGATGGTAAAAGAAAACCTTGAAAAGGAAATAAGGTGAAAGAAATCAGCTGGTAGAGTAACAAGTAGACGTAAAATAATAAGATGCCCAATATTTGGAGAGCAAAAAAAAGTGGACACTATTTCGAATTTCTCTTTTTTACTGTCAATAAATTGTGTTTTCTTTTACTATTCCTATCATATTAATCAAGATAAGTAACGCCAACCCATATATTATAGACAGGCACTAACTGAATTTACGGATCACTGTTTTATTTTGGTCTTGTCTTTTCTAAATAGTTTTCTTCCACCTTATGTTTACAACAACAGCAGGAAAATAGAATAATTTATTACTTATATACACATAACGAAATCGCATCTAGTGAAAACGGGTCACATGAACTCAAACAAGAAAGTTTGCATTTGAATTACAGATATGTGTATGGAATAAGTGAAATGAGGACGAAGGAAATTGAGAAACCATTCTCATCTAATTGTTTCGTATTAATATCAGTATTAGTTGGCAGTTGTTACTAGCATAAGTTGCAGCATTCATCTAATTCATAAGACTCAAAAACTAACCGACCAAGATATTTACAATCATCATAATTTAGAGGAACAAGATTAATATCTTTATTTCCTTTTTCTTTAAAATATTCTATTCCTAAGTATCTCAATAGTTTTATTAAGATTTGTCCATTTTAATGTACAACTTGAAAAACTGTTCATACCATTCATTGACATCCAGTTTATATTCAGTGTTCACTAATTATTTCAATAAAAACTTTGAAAAAAATTATATTTAAAATGTATAAACATTCTTAAGCACAACTGAGCTTCACCATCATTAATTAAAGTATTTACCAAGACATCAGAAACTCAATTGCTTTTGTCCTCTTGAAAGATAATGCAGTTTTGTTTTATTTTACATAATAATAAAAATAACAATGATCAAACCTAGCCTTTATGTGTGCTATGGAGAAAATATTAAACTTACCCATGGAATAATCAACTTCTACTGGTCTTATATTGATATTATATTGATTGATATCCATACCGTTTGTAGTTTCTGTATTCCAATGAACATTATATCCTGTGGGACTAATATAATCCTGAGAAGCAAGTAGTTTAATTACAGGTCTAGATAATCGATTAGTTGTAACCTATCAACATATAAAGTTAATTGATGATTACAAACGACGAATACTAATTAAAACATGAATTATATACCTTCATTAAACTTAAAAATACTCCCGTTTTTTACCGACATTAACTAACTGGATATTCTATTAGCAGTAATTTGTAAAGGATATTTTATAATAGAAGACTGAATAAATAAGAAACATGTATCGGTAATGCATGCATCATTCACAATCGAATAATTTCCTAATAGTAGAATACTTTCTCATTCTACTACTAGTTGACTTTGAACAAGAAAGTAAAAAAAATACATTCTTCCTACAAAGCTATTGAAAACAAGTCAAACGAACATAGAAGATAATATAAAATAAGTTCGTAACTTAAAAGTAGTATATGTTTAGCCAGATTATTGACACGTCATGTTGAAGGTTACCGATAAGATGTAAATTATGACGGGGGACTCCTCGTTAACTACAGAGTAGGACGAATGAATTTTACTACTGCTGTTTATTCTGATGTTTCAAATTGAGCATATCAGGAACATTAAGATGTCCTGTGACAAAAGGCGATCACTGGTTAATCAGCTAAAGGAAATGAGTAAGCTGGGCTTTCTATACATACATAGTGTGTATAGTTTACAATGATTTGTGTGAAATATAAGAATTGTGCTGCAATATCAGATAAAAAGATCTTAAAAATAAAGATGAGAATAAGTAACGGTGGACAAGGTTAATGAGAAATAAGTGATGTTACACATACCTGTAAATATGCATTTGGTCCTCTTCCTGCTCTTGATACGGCTGACAGAGCAAATCGATAGTAATAACCTGGAATAAGATTTGGTAATCTCAGCACTCTGCGACCAGGAAGATAAGCGAAAGGCCCATGAAAAGCACCACGTGGATGAGTTTGAATTCTTAATTCATAATGAGTTAGTGGCAAACCACCTGTCTCATTTGGAGGTTCAACACACAATTCAATTAAAGTCGCTTCAACCTAGTTGAAATAATGAAATGCATATATAATTACATACATACGTTGAGTACATACATTAATTATATCATTTGCATATATTCCATTAGTTGTCTTTTACATACTTAATAATTCTTCCAATTGTGTTTTTATTCCAATTCCTCTCTGTTTTCCTTTCTGTTCTCTTCAGTTCGATCTTCCCAGTCTTCTGCTGCAAGGCATTCCACTTCTGATTGATTTACATACTACTTATATCTGTCAATATAAGTAGCATACACCACAATGGTACTTTACATTTCTTACTCCTTGATATTAAATGACTATCATCTCTTTTGAAAACATTTTCCGAAATAGTTATTAATAGTGATATAATCAGCTAATATGCTTTGTTAAGATAATTTAATAGTTGAAATGATAAAAAGCAGTCGATCCATCGCTCCTCAGGAGACCCGATTACTGACGCAGTGAACTGACATCCAAGACAATTTCTAGCCCAAAGAACGAGTTCTTTTGAATAAAGTACCACGTTTATGTTACAGAATATTGAACAAATGAATAAACACGATTAGAAGTTAACTGATACATCAACGATTAGAAGATAAACATTTCGTAGATCACTCATGTGCCAATGAAATTTCCCATAACTTCAGAAATAATATCAGTTTTTAATAAATAACGTTCTAATAAAAAATCTTATTGAACCATATTAATTTAATAGTTTAGCACCAGTGGCGATAAATCTCGAAATTGATCGTAATAACATCTACATCACTTTGTAAATGAGAACATTATTTTTATGAAAAGATTTCAAGTGAAGGAATGTGAAATGAACATTTACAACATATGACATGAGTATACACTTATTGATAAACTTAACTGAGATTGCCTTTTAGAAGAAGAAAACAAATGAAATACGTAGGATCTAATTTGTCTACTGATGGATGAAACTATCTGTCTCTTAAACGAATTAATATAGTTAGTTCAAAATATGGGAAAGGAACGATAAGCACATATATTTCGAATACTAGTAAGGACATGACGAAAGCTAATTTATGAAAGAAATATCCAGTTTTACTTTTTTGAAAAGTGTGACTTCGTAATTGGTCAGTCCAAGAATAGACTTAATCTAAAGAACAGACAATTACCCAAAATATGCTTGGTTGATTCATTCTTATAGATCAGTATTAACACAATAATAAACTTTTTGAATGGTAACTTAGGTTTTTCTCATGTGACCTGATCAAGAAAAAAATATAGTATATTTTTTAGAGCTCATTTACCGTATATCTTACGACAACTATTCATTAGTTAACTTACTCTACAAGCCCTTAAAGCTGGTCTACCAGGATGGCTAGCTAGCTGCAGTCGAACATGCCCAGTAGCATGGCCCAATCTATTGGTTGCAGTACATGAATAAGTACCAAATACTCCGACATTCCAATAACCAGCAGGAACAGTTAATTCAGTTACAGAATATTCGCCGTCTTGATAGTCCATTTTAATATAACTGAAATTAAGAATTATGAATCGTTTTTTATCTTATTACAAGGTGTTAGTTAAAATGTAGAAATTAATAAAAGTAATTCATAAATTTGCATATCTAAAGGTTACTGTTCCCACCTCACTGGAAGGGAACAGTACACTGTATTTGGAGGAAAGTGTTCAGAGTCTCTACTATCTCATGAAGGTGTACCACAAGGAGCTGTCCTTTCACCTCATCTTTTCTCTTTTTCTTCTGCATGATCTGCCATCTTCCACAGAAAACACTTTTGTGAAATATGCGGTTGATCTCACTGTATGTATGCCTATCTCTTCCTCTTTACATCCCATAGAAATGAATGAGTTTTTGTCTCGTATTGATTGTTGGTCTGTTGGTAATGGTCTCATACCTAATCCGTCTAAATGTCAAGCCATTAACTTTAGCATGAGACATGAACGGAATCTAAACACCATTTTGAGATCCAATAATGCTTGTGCCATTGGAGGCTCTTTGATAAACACAGTGTCGAAGGTCAATTATCTTGGCGTTACCTTTTTCTCTGATCTCTCTTGGTCTTCTCGCGTTTTATTGTTATCGGAGAAGGTTTTCCGTCTGACTTACTACATAAAGGGATTGCATGCTCTTGGGATTACTCGTCATTTACCCTTACAATTTGTCAATTCTTGCATATAACCTATTATTCTTTACTGTTCTCCATTATTCTTTCTCGGGCTTTTGTGAAAAGACTTTGCTATATTGCGGAGAGTGCTGAAGGCAGGTAGTAAGATGGGTAATGAATCTTTCGAGGTCATAATTGATATGTTTGTGGATAGACATCTAAAGTCATGCAAACTCCTGGCAGGTGTTATTTTATCAGATACTAACCATGACCTTTACTCTTATCTTTCTCCTTGTATATCTTCTGGGAGAACGAGACGCAATTAAATTAAAATCCATGCACGCAAGGAAAAGTATAAAAGTTCTATAATACTTTACCTAGCAAATATACTCTGTGACGAACAGGTTGTTAGAGTTAACCTAGTCAATAACTTGCATTCTTAACATATCTCTAATTTGAAAAGTCGTACAGTTTTTAGGCTTTTTAAACCTTTTTTCCGTTTTTTGTCTTTGTTACTGTTTTTTGCGTAAGTAAGTTGTTGAAATACTGTGTACTGAGAATTCTATATTGTACCAGAATATAATAATGAATAAAGTCATTAATGATAATAATAATAATAATAATAATAATAATAATAATAATAATAATCAATTAGCTTTAGTGAAGGGAAGCTTTTATAATAAGAATTAAGTCTATCTGAAATGGACAGACTGACAAAAATCATGGTAATGTTGCTGAGGTTACATGTGCTGTTACACATGGGTTTCCTTTATAAATCAAAAACTGACCACTTGCAATTCTAAGTATCAGTAGGAAAATTTAAACAACCAATATATATCACTTAATATCTTGTTTAGTACAGAGTCAATTTTGTTTTGAATATGAGACAAATATCTCTTAAAGTGCTTTTTGTATGTGAAGGAATTGTGAACGTTTTCTTTTCCTAATACGCACCAAGTTTCTATACATCAAGATGAATTACCCCTTCTAAAGTTTATAATAAAAAAATTTATATCTCTTCAAAATAAACACTGACTGGAAATTTGCATTACTATTGATAAACAGATTTCGCCATCGGCAAGAGTTCTTGTTATAGCAACTTCTACATACTACCGTTAACTGGTACATGTGCAACAAGATAAAGGGCTGATTATTAAAAAGTCAAGTTCAGTTTATTTTTCCGGATAATGATTGTGTACAGTTCATAAGTGAATGTGAAGATTTTTTGTAAAAACCCATGAAGTTGGCAAAAAATACATATATAAGTGAATAATAGTTGGTGCTGACATATGATAAACAGAGTATCTAGTGATAGGATAGCAAAAATCTTGAAACTAGTTGGTGACCTAATAGTCGGAATATGGAACTAGTTCATTAGTGTGAAAACTTAGCATATCATTTGTTTCTTATATGCATTTAAAGCATATACAATTGTTACCGATTACCATCCGTGTCATAATTCGAAAACAAACTGATAACCGAAATATTTTGTAAATGAACTGCAGCATGTTTTTGGTGAGTAGTTATGGGACACTAGTCAAACATCATATTGGATTTAAAGGAAGGATTTTAACATAATCAGAGGCAAATAATGCATCTAAATAAAATTTCCTCATGACATCAAATTAAATTATAGGACAAGTTGCACATTTTTTCTACTCTATCAGTCTTGACAACACTTAACAGAGTAACAAAAATATATTTGGATGCATATCAAATATTCTTTCTAGATAGTTTGGTGAAAATATTGTCAGATGGCTACAGAAAGCTTAAAACGTAGCTAAACGTATCCATCATATTTTTCTGAATATTCTACTGTACGAGATCCCTTTATTCGAAACAAACTATTTTAACTTGGAAAGTTATCACTGAACTTATATTTATCAACTTAAGACAGCATTTGACTCAGTTAACCGAGAGGTTCTGTGGATACGTTTGTCATTTAAATACATACCACAGAGATATATAAACCTTCTGAAGGCTCTTTATTCAG
Source organism: Schistosoma margrebowiei (assembly GCA_944470205.2). Classification (NCBI taxonomy): domain Eukaryota; kingdom Metazoa; phylum Platyhelminthes; class Trematoda; order Strigeidida; family Schistosomatidae; genus Schistosoma; species Schistosoma margrebowiei. The sequence goes on along the minus strand of OX104024.1, from coordinate 31,619,850 downwards.
AGACTATCGGTCGAGCCGGACCATATGGTGAACTGTCACTGGGATTTTCAACCTCAAGTGGTATTCTGCAGGGTTGCCCACTGTCTGCCTTTTTTTCAAGTTCCCATAGATGTCTTTCTAGAAACAGCGCTCTTCACATGACTACTACCTGAAGCTTGTGCTGATGATGTCGTTCAGAAGAACGATGAAAGCTCCATGACCAGACCATCCAGTTCAGAGAACAAAACTCCGCCGAAATCATCCACCTGAGTTACAAATTTTCTCCACCGTCTCAATGTCATAGTCTTCTTTGGTGAAAACTACGACATGATACAACGTCTTTTGGTCACCTTGAGCAACACTGTAAGTATTATTGAGATGCACTACTATCTCTCGTTATGCAAAATGTAGTCTCAGTACTTGTTTGTGTCAACGCATGAACTGATGATAGAGAGTGAGGTAGTTAAGTGTGATGGTTACTTCACTTATCTTGAAAGTTTCATCAGCCCTATTGGGTTGGCGTCTGACAAAATCTCGACATGGATTCAGAGAGGTCGGTTAGCTTTTGCAAACTTGTCTCACCTATAGAGTAGGTGAGATGTCCGTCTGCTAACTAAATGGCAAGTTTACTGTGCAGTAGTTCGCCCTGTTCCCCTTGATGGCTGTGAAACATGGTCTATAGAAATAGAGAATATTCGTAGGTTTCTAAATGTCTTTAAAGCATTGCTCTCATTTCGTGGAACTGCCAAGTGGGCAGTGTTGAGATAAGGAATATTTCACTTGACAAAGGTGTCAAATCGATCGATAAAACTTTAAATCTTTATCGACTGAGTTGGTTAGGACATGTGTTACATGTGCCTAATCACCGCCACCTGGACAGGCGATGTCTGGTGTTGGAGTAGACTGGAAGAAAGCTAGGGGTGGATAAATAAAGGGATTTTTTGCTTAATTTTATCATATTTTTCACATAGAGTAGAAATTTGAATCTAAGGCTACTTTTATGATAAACATTATTTATTTATTTATCCAGTAATCAAACTGTTACATCGCCGTGACACAAAGCAGCAGGAAGTACCGTTGTAGACGCTAATCATCCAGTCGAAAATATCACTTGCTTTTCTTTATTGTTATATTGACATATTTACTCTTAGGTATTTTAATTGCTCGGGATAAATTGATATTTGGTTTTTAAAATCAGTACTTGTTGTTTTATTTCAGACTTTAAAAACTAAAATTAAGACTCTTACAATTTCCAATGTAATGCGGAGATGAAGTGCACAACGCTAATCAGTAAGGTTACTTACCCTTTCGGATCATTTAGTTCACCTAATGGTACACTCGGTCCACTTTGTGGTCCCACCCATTTCCATTGAGGTGTTGGTTGTCCTAATGCTTGACAAGCTATTTTAGAAGGTAAATGAGATAGACCATAAACAACATATTTGCCAGGTTGAGAGAGTGTTTCACTTTCATCCGCATCCAATCGGTCTGATATTTCGCTAATACGTCGAGGCTCTGCGACAGGTGGAGCGAACCAAACTGTCACTCTCCCAGGCGGTTCTGATGATGTAGGAGTAACTGCTCGCCAATGAGGTCCGGAGAGTGCTTCACATAAATAAAATGAATTATCTTCCGGTGTTAGATCTGAAAAGTATTGAAACGAAGAATCTGGTGTAGTTTCTGTCGATAATTAGTAACTTAAATTTCACTGATAGCAGTTACAATACTTAATAGCAGTTGTTTAAGAAAATGAGCAAATGCTCAAACATAGTAATTCATATGTTTTTATACGTTATAAGAATATCATTTATAGTTATTAATTTTTCATTATTATGAATGAATGGCAAATCTAACTGCTACTTAGTTTTCAGAATGTTGACTGAAGTCATCACAAGAATCACTATTTAAACACGCCAGTCATTGACCAAAAAGCATGTAAAATGAAACGAACCAGCACGTACATAATTTATTACCACGTAAGCAACGTCAAAAGAACTGAAAGGTTTTTAAATTTTAGGTCGTTAATTAAACAAACAAACAAACCTGTTTTTATAATTCAATGAAATATTTAAATGGCTTAGTTATAATCATTCATAGTTCAAATATGCACAAGTGATACTGTTTATTTTACTTGAGTAATCCGGCCCAAATCAGTTGAAGTGTGTCAGATTTGACAGTTCATATCAAGAAAATACCTTTTTGCATCAGGTCAATAAAAAAAATACTAAAGACACTTTAAATGAGTTAGAAAAATGTCCAAAAAGAAGTACATTCGCTTTCCGAAAATATTATTAGTATTATCACTAAAATATCCTAAATTTTCCCACTCACAAATTGACAAAGTATTTACATACTGGTGATGATTTCCCGTTAAATCATTTTACACAAGTGAAAAAATCTTTTTGAGTTTGAGTCCCATCTATTACACATAGTTATCTTCCTTATCAGAAAGGACCACTTTATTACATAATACTGTTTTTGGGGTCACTGAGCACAAATCATATATCTCTAAATTATTCAATACTTTTAGATGATTACATCCAAAATTTATCGAAAACGAGAAATTTATTAATATCCTTACCTTCAATCTGTATGCAAACAATGAATGTTGAAAATACATTACATATTCTTACTTAAACTGAATATGTTTCTAAATTAAAATAACCAAATCGATTTCTTAATTAGTGCACAACTAAAATCGAATCTTATCAAGTTTCTTACTGGAATCACTGATTTTATGATAAGCCATTCTTACCAAATACATTAACATTTAGAGTTCAGGAATTATAGTTTAGGCTCACTTGTATTCAGTATGGGCGCACTCCTGAGGAGCTCCATATTAGTCCTCCCTGACTTTTAATAATACCCAAAATAAGATAGCTCTCGAGCAAATGTAATGTACAGAATTAACCTTTTTATGGACTTAGTTTCAAGGTGAGTGACTGGTTTCGTTGTGGAAAATCCAAAGAAAAATATTTTGTAAAGTATTTTTCGAATCACAATTTGCAGTATTTAAAAACCAGGAATAAGCAGAGAACACTTATCACAAAACACTAAAACATTACCTACAGGTTTCATAATCATATGTGTGTTATGTTTGCTGAAGTCTTGACTGACATGTGCTTGATACTGGAACCCCAAATCCAAAAATGAATAGGACAAAGACAGAAACTGGTGATAAGAATGTTTCGATCTCCAAAATAGACATAACTGATACCTGAATACACTACTTTTTATATGGTTCTTTAGTCAGATTAATATTCAGATTTATATAATTTAAAATGGGTATTACTCAACATCAATTAATCAGTAACCTACAGAGTGAACACATTTAAAATTTCATAATTAAATATTTATGACCAACAGATATAACCAACTGACTAAGTTAGGTAATTACTCTTTCACAGGATGTAATAATATGCCACAGGGGATTGAGAATAAATCATTTTCATGTATTGTTCCCACTGCAATTCGTTAAATCATTGCTCGCTATATCAATTTAAAGAGTAATTAAAGTGCTAATGTTACAAAACAATTCTGAAGATTAGTGGAAAATTCTTAAAATTTCATGCAGTGAAAATATCTTTTTGTCAAATAGTGAAACGCAAGCTTAATGGACAATCACTAAACGTTTTGCAGAAAATTCATCACAAATTGTCTTTAGAAATAAATAACTAACTACAGTAATAGTTTGTTGCTGAATAACTAATAATCAAAAGAGATACAATTACATTTTCTGACCATACACATAATCTGTTGATATATGATATCATAGTTTACGAAAGCTTACCTGTAATATCCAAACGTAGAATTGTTGCGTATGGATTTCGCGGATCTGGTTCAACTTTCAAGTGATATCGAGGATTCATACCAGGTTTGACAATTTCAATAAAATCACTGTTATTTGATTTATCGCTCATGCCATTTCCAGTCAACAAACTTGTGTACTGTGTATCAGATGGAAACCAGTCACTTAATTCGTTGTCTTTAACGAATGATTTATGATTAAACATTGTGTTGGTGTATGAAGAATGAACTGACTGAGGTTCAGGAAGATCTTCATACGATTTAAACATAGGATTTTTATTTTCTGAATACATAGAATAAGATAAAGAAGAAATTAGTTTGTTGACACCAGGACCTTTTAAAAGCCGAACCCGTAGACCCATTTCATTCGGAAGACCGCCGTATGCTTCACACGTTAGCCTGCAACTTTCTCCAGGATATCCGCTGGCTTTTAAATTAGTTCCTGAGCGAACAAATCTGGGTCTGAGAACAACATCAGGAAGAATGCTGCAAAAAAAATAGTACGAGTGTTGATGAAAAGCTTCAGCTAAGTAGAAACCTACATTAAGTTAGAATATTATGAAAAAGAACTTTAAAAAACACAAAAACAATGACAATAAATTCATCATATGTAAAGTTGGAATATGTTTTCTAGGTTGTAAGTAGCAGAAGGGAATTCATTTAATAAACGACTTCATATTGCTTTGCTACATTCGTTGTTCTTGCCCGATTCAAGAATATCAATGGAAAAAGTATCATGAATTTTCGGATAAAACAAATGAGTTAACTATTCTACTACTCTTTGATTCACTTATGTAAAAATACTCATACGAGACACGTCGCCATGAAGTCATCGTTAATTCTTGCTAAATATGACACTTAAATCTGAGTTAAAACTCTTGAACTTGAAGAAAAAGGTTTGAGGAAAAATGATTCTTACTAACATCAAACGACAACTTTCTTCTATTCCATATAATGAATTGTCCTCATAATGTATTTGGACATGGAATAATTCAAGACCCAATTTTAGGCAAAAAGGTTTATCGCATACGTAAGTCATCTCATTTAATTAATTTTTACAGATATACACTCACCTCCCAACATCAGTAAAATTTCCAACCCCACCATAGTAATTCAAATTCAAGAGGGCAAGACAAGTATAACGAGTGGCATCTGAAGGCATTAAGTTATTGATTGTTAGGCGTGACATTGCTATAACGGGGTCTCCCCGGTCATCTTTTCGAAGACCAGTAGACAACTGAAAACGACCTAATTCATGTGTTTGTATTGCTTTTCTGTGAATGCTTCCACGATTTTCAGGTGCTTTGTTTGTAACTTCATTTGATATATTTACCATGTTAATTACAGCAGGAAAAATATGATCGAAGTCAGCGATAAGAATTCCCAGTTCTCGTTGTACATCTTCCAAAGGTAAGTGCTGTAATGCTGACTTGATCCGTTGATCAAATGTAATAGCCTGAGAACTATTTGTTGTTGAAGATCCCATACCACCTCTATACCAGAGTAGTTGGGGACTCGGTCTCCCACGAGCTTGGCATTCTAATATGAGTCTTCCACCCTCCTGAACTATCTTTCTTGTATTTGTCATAATAGGTTTTTCTTTCTCTTTATCATTACCACGCCATAAAGGCAAGGCAGTTTGCAAATAACTGGATGAACCTTGAATTGTATCTAAGCTCTGTTCATCCTGACGCTTGTTAACAAAGTGTTTATATGGATCCACCAACTGTGATTCATCTGAATCAGTTGTAGAGAATATTTCCATGGGGCTTCCCGGAAGTAAACGTGGACGTGAATAAACTATGCCACGAATGGCTTGGATTTGTATCAAGAAAGGTGAAGTTACAACTCCACTTTCGTATAAGCGTGAATCGTATTCTGAATTTTGTGGTGACCATGTTGGATTAACAGTTTCTGCCTTGCATAAAAATATTCCTGAATGACGTGTATCCACTCTCGAAATATCTAGTATCTTTAATTTGAAAACATAGAGAGAAAAAAACAATTAATATCGGTTTATACGTGATGAATATTTGCTAAGTTGATTTTAAATACATAACTTAATTTACAAATATGAAATTAAAATCTGCACGGAGTGATGTAGAAATAAAATGGTGGTTACATGAATGATCATAAACTATTAATGTATGGTAAATCTTGGCTCCAAACATATTATACTTCATTCAGCTGCAAAAGTAGCGACTTTCGAGCTCATTTATTCACTAAAATTCTGCGTGCATTGTACTTCACAAGTCCTGTTTGTCATCTCTCTTCCTCTTTGTAAATCGTGTCACATTTCTATAAATCATCGAAGATATTTTAGAGCCCTTTACTTACGATCATATTTAACGTGTCCTATGTTTATCTTCCCTAACTTCTTATGAATGGCCTAAGCAACCAAGAGGTTTGATTAGTTATTCGATCTGTTGTGTTTTTAATGTGAAGGGCCCTCACCTAGTTACGTTTTTCTTATGGCTGTTCATTATCCATTGTTGAGTTATTTGGATTACGTATAATCCTCTGTGCTAGGCGAGTTTCCTGACAAGAAGCGTCCTAAGTGAAGGTTATTACTCCATTATTCTGATTCCATCTATACTTGTGGTATCACATATTTTTCTAAACGTGTTTAACACATTTGAGAAGTGCTGTTCTTGATGTGTTTATATTTATTTCGAATTCATTTCAATTTGCCGTATCGAATTTCTCAATCTTCGGGTATATGACTTTCTCTCGGGCTGGATATTACTAAACGTATTTTACGACAAATCATTGTGACTACAATAGAATATATACTCACTAAAAGTTATCCACCTTCCATACATTTCTGTTTATTGTAATTTTGTTATAAAGTTGTTGGAATCAGACTAGTCAAACTCATGAATTCTGGGGCAATACAGAATTAAAGCCTTTACTAAATAATTGACGCACTTAGAAATGTGTTGGTTTATATGAAATAAAGATCCGATTTACATTAACACATAACAGTGAAGACAGAGTAAATCGGATTGATTATAATATAGTTTATATCAAATAGTCTACTGAAATCTTGATCAATCCGGAGTAATATTTGAGTAACAAAAATACCTAACAATCCTGTAGAACTTGAAAATCAACAAATGGAATCAGCAATGGCACTCCATGTGATGTTTAACAACAATCGAACCGATGTTAAAAATATCCACATGATCCTAAAAGTATTTTTCGACTAAAAACAAATAAATATAACTGAGGCACTTCACATATTACTCATTCCTACACTTTTCGATATAAGTGAGGGGCTGACTAACCGACCAGCCAGAAACATTTTTGAATAGTCATATTTAACGCAGTTGGGAACATACAACTAAGACACAAATTAAATGACTCATTCACACTATAAATATAACATTTTCCACACCTACTCACATACACAACTCCGCCTGTAGCTCTTCTAGAGTTACTGCCGGTCCCAAGCCTGGGTAAAGGAGGAGGGTTGGGCATCGAGTTAGCGACCCCATCCCGTAGAAAAATAACTCGCTAAAAAAACGCTAATCAGAAAAAATAATTCAAACCATTTAAACTCTGCCCTGGGAGTTAGAAGGTTTTCATTAAGAAGAATTTTGACGCCTCGTGGTGAAAGCCAAGTTCCTTCAGAAGCCACGAGGCCGACGCCCCTTCTAACAACCAGAGCAACAATTTTTATAGCTACGTGCAACGTCCAAACAATGTGCGAGACCAGTAAAATAGCAACGGAAATGAGGAGATACAACTTGGCAGTACTGGTAATCAGTGAAACCCACTGGACCCAAACTGGACAGAAAAGGCTAGCTACGGGACAGATGCTGTTATACTCCGGTCACGTAAAAGAAAATGCTCCACACACTCAGGGAGTCGCTCTAATGATGTCCGAATTAGCACGAAATGCACTTGTAGGAAGGGAATCTCATGGATCCAGAATCATCAAAGTATCATTCAAAACAAAGAAGGAGGGGATCACAATGAATATTATCCAATGTTACACACCCACCAATGATAGCAACGAAGACATTAAAGATCAATTCTACGAGCGGCTGCAGTCAATCATAGAGAAATGCCCAAGAAAGGACCTCACCATTCTAATGGGAGATCTAAATGCCAAAGTCGGAATAGACAACCCCGGATATGAAGATATTATGGGACGACATGGACTGGGACAGAGAAACGAAAATGAAGAAAGATTTGCAAATCTATGTGCATTCAACAAATCGGTCATAGGGAGCACAATATTTCCCCACAAACGTATACACAAGGCTACATGGATCTCACCGGACCACACTACAGAGAACCAGATAGATCATATTTGCATCAACAAAAAATTCCGAAGGACAATGGAAGATGTGAGAACCAGGAGAGGAGCTGACATAGCTTCAGATCACCACCTAGTTGAAGCCAACTTAAAACTGAACCTAAAAAAGAACTGGACAAACAGCAATACAAAGGTTCAATACAGCCTTCCTTCGAGATACTGACAGACTCAATGAATTCAAGATAGCTCTCAACTATCAGGGAAATACAGTAAACCAGAGAAACCGGTCAAAGACAAACAAGGCAAGCCAATCACTGAAATTCAACAACAGCGGAACAGATGGGTAGAATACTTCGAGGAACTGCTGAATAGGCCGGCTCCAATGAATCCACCGGACATCGAAGCGGCACACACAGATCTTCCCATAGACGTCAACCCACCAACGAAGGAAGAAATCAGAATGGCCATCAGGCAAATCAAGAACGGGAAAGCAGCGGGACCGGACAACATACCAACTGAAGTCAGACATCGAATTGAATACAAACATGCTTTACCTTATATTCAAAAAGATTTGGGAGGAGGAACAAGTGCCGATGGACTGGAAAGAATGGCACCTCGTCAAGATTCCAAAGAAAGGAGATCTTAGCAAATGTGAAAACTACAGGGGCATTACACTGCTGTCAATACCAGGGAAGGTCTTCAACAGAGTGTTGCTGAACCGGATGAAAGATGCAGTAGACGCCCAACTTCGAGATCAACGAGCTGGATTCCGTAAGGATCGGTCGTGCACAGACCAAATTGCAACACTACGGATCATCGTCGAACAATCAGTTGAGGGGAACACGTCACTATACATCAACTTCACTGATTATGAAAAGGCATTTGACAGTGTGGATAGAAGGACGTTATGGAAACTTCTACGACACTACGGAGTTCCTGAGAAGATTGTCAATATTATCCGGAACTCATACGACGGACTACAATGCAAAGTTGTGCATGGAGGACAGCTGACAGATGCATTCCAAGTAAAGACCGGAGTCAGGCAAGGCTGTTTACTCTCTCCCTTCCTTTTCCTCCTGGTGGTCGACTGGATTATGAGGACCTCGACATCTGAAGGAAAACACGGAATACAATGGACAGCTCAAAATCAATTAGACGATCTGGACTTCGCAGATGACCCAGCCCTCCTATCGCATACACACGAACAGATGCAGACAAAGACAACCAGTGTGGCAGCAGTCTCTGCATCAGTAGGCCTCAGCATACACAAAGGGAAAACCAAGGTCCTCAAATTCAAGGCGGAGAACAGCAATCCAATCACTCTTGATGGCGAAACTCTGGAAGAGGTAGAATCCTTCACATACCTGGGAAACATCATCAATGAACGAGGAGGCTCAGATGCAGACGTCAAGGCAAGGATTGGCAAAGCAAGGACAGCATTCCTACAATTAAAGAACATATGGAACTCAAAACAACTTTCAACCAATATCAAAGTGAGAATCTTCAATACCAACGTCAAGGCAGTTCTACTGTATGGAGCTGAAACTTGGAGAACTACAACAACCACCATCAAGAAGGTACAAGTATTTATGAATTGTTGTCTAGACAAGATACTCAACATCCATTGACTGGATACCATCAACAACAGCCTTCTCTGGGAGAAAACAAACCAGCTTCCAGCTGAAGAAAAAATTAGGGAAAGATTATGGAAACGGATAGGACATACATTACGCAAATCATCAAACTGCATCACGAGACAAGCCCTAACTTGGAATCCTGAAGGGAAGCGAAAAAGAGGAAGGCCAAAGAACACATTACGTCGGATAATAGAAGCAGATATGAGAAGGATGAATAACAACTGGAAGGAGCTGGAAAGGATTGCCCAGGAAAGGGTCGGATGGAGAATGCTGGTGAGCGGCCTATGCTCCTTCACGCGGAGTAACAGATGTAAGGAAACTTGTAAAAGTAGTAAGTAAACTCACATAAACATGAACACAAAAATATGTACAATACAGGATCACCTAAATGTGACATTTGCGTAGTCAGACTTTTATGTACTAAATGTTCTGATCCGCTTTATTCCCTGAACAATTTGAAAAAAATTATTTGTTCTTTGAAGAAGCAACTTACATCTGACATTAAATTTTGTGCTCACTAGGATATTACAAATATATTATTTTTATTAATCAATAAAATTTATAGGTGAAGTAATTTTTATCTACTTGACACTTTCCGGTCAGATCAGGATTTCAATGCCCGAATACTAAAAATATTCGTTCCCAAATGACTTTTCAGGTTAGTAAACGAGTAGAAAAGTCAACGGTATGATTTTTCAGTCAAAATGATGAGATAAACAGTTACGGATGTGCCCGATTAAAAGCTTTCAGTGATCAAACCTGTTCATACGAATTTCGCTAATTTATCTTTTCACGCAAGTATACAGGGATACTGTCTCTACGTAAAATCACTCTTTAAAAATTTAAAAAGTTTATTTACTTCGTTACATACTAAACGTAAGTACTAGTAAATTTTCTTTAAGTTCACATGTGCTAGTGACTGAAATATGCTTTACAGAAGTTAAATTGACTACAAAGGTTTAAAATTCAAACTTAGTCACGAGTTTTTATTGTATACACAAAGATTACCGATAGCAAACGCATCTTCGAGCATTATTTTGGTTGGTTATCGAAAGGATGAAGCAAATCAATCGACTTCTCGATTTCATAATACCTCATCAACTTTGACCACGTAAATGCGTCAAAAGTTTCTTAGAAAATATCCACAGGGTTAAGAAAGTAGGCTCAAAACGAATATAAATTAAAAGCTGGTTTAAGCTAGAGGCTTCATCAAGTATTTAAATGAAGGCCAGGCTTTGTATTCAAAAGAGACATCTTGAATTCTTCATTTTACCATGGCCCTAGCGTCTCATATAACTTTACTATTGTTACCTGCTCCCTTCTTCTTCATCATATTTGTATTCGTCAAGTGGGAAGTTGATTGTCATACTTCCCATCTATAAATTATATTAGTTTACTCCTTTAAATATAGTCCAACGTATTTCACGGTATATATTAGCTAACATAAACTACAGTGTAAAATCACTCTAAATAAAATTTATATACATGTTCATCCTTGCATAACTAGCTTGTATTAGTGCTAACTATAAATTTTTTATTTCACATTCACTGCTTCATACACTCTGTTTTTGAGGAACGTCCGAATTGTCTCTCATTCTCATAGTCGAAGTTTATCAGGCGGAACTGAAAGTTTGAGTACGTTTCCAACCAATTATGAATTTGTTTCCATGTTTTAGTTAACAACACACAATCACAATTTTAGGTAGAACATTGAGAAAACATTTCCGATTGCATCACAAATACTAAAATCTATGTTCAGAATTACTTTAAAGACACTCTGAATTAACCATAAGGCTTGGAGGTGACAAAATTAGATAGGAACGTCTTTGGTTCCCTTTCCCAGGTAAGAAAGTATAGATATTACACAACCTCAGGATTACAAGATAAGTTGAAAAAATTGGCAGATTGATCTTTAGATAAAAGTTTGGTTCATGTTATGATTGCTCCTTACAACCAATAGTCGTATTAACACAGAGTGGCGAGGCAGACAGCTTGAGAATAGCTACAAAATCAAGGCATAGAATCGATAATGTGAAATGACCTAGAAAAATTAACAAGTAATCGGACAATTATAGGTAACCGCAGTTTGAAAAACGGTAAATATTCGTCCAAGCTACTGTTATTTTATGTCTTTGTTCGCGCATTCTTAAAACTTAGAGAAAGTGGATAGCTGAGTCAATTTGAAAAGAAAGAATAACGCAGCTCACTAACCTTGAGTTTGTCGCACAGTATAATTCAGAAAGTATTTGGATGATACTTAAACACATATTTTAGAATGATCTGAAAGTCTGCAGAGATGAGAATATAAGTAAGTAAAATGATGCCTCTTCTACTGTTAGACGTAGAGTGAATATTCTCCGACAAAAGCAATGTATACAACTCATATAACTACAATTAATTTCTACTTTTGCATTCCTAGGAATATTTTTTACATGGTATATAGTTTTCTGGGTGATTCGAATGAATTGTAAATCAACAGAAGCTTTTTCAAATATATGTAGGACTTCATATTAAATGAAATAATGATCAGATCTATCCGTCGTTAATATGAAGATCAAATATGACTTCAACGAATAATCTACTATCACCCTCCTTACAAATGAGTATCATTCTGATTGAAATAGTGCAATTACGCGTACCCAAAGTGTACAAGTTTTAGCCTCTTCTGTAATGAACACTATAACTGTGAAAGCAATAACACAACAACTGAAGTTAAAAATTCTGCACTGTTTCATTTATTCAGTGAACGGAACTGAAAATGACAGTTTACTGTCGTGAGTACAGTTTACATCAAAGATTTAAGGTTTCATTTACGTACGTAATTAACCAGGCAAGGTAAAATCTGTAGTGAAACATGAATATGTATACATATTTATACAAATTTGAAATACTTTTTGTTACGAATTAATACTATCTGCAAAAGCACTAAAAAAGAGGAAACCGTGAGAAACTATATCGTCTTGGTGGCAGTCATTAATCGCGATCCTAGTTCATTGTTAGCAGTAAACCGCAACAGTGGGTTTTATTTATCAGAGTTTTAAATAATATTGAAACTTGAGTTATGGTCACGTGGATATGCAAACAAGAATTTTTTTCTTTCGAAGTTAACTAATTTAAGCATAAATTTTCATTGTATCCCAATAGTTAATCCATTCACGCAGTATTTCGGAGAGGAAACAATACAGTAATAACTTTTTAAGATAAGTTAATTTAATGATCACTAACGTATACCCTTAGTTATTTTTTCAAACAAAATTATCCGTAGTACGATTCAACAGGAAAAAGCCAGTGTATCTGGGTAACAATCTAAAGGAACGACAGGAACCGATCACTCAAATTTAGAAAATCAATTCTAATGATGAGACTAACAATAGAAAATAACTTTCTATTCACCCTCTCTCTCTTCAAACAATTGAGGAAATTATGTGTACGAAATTGACAAGAAAACCCTAATCATTGTCAACAATCGCTTTTGCAACACACAAGTTATATTTGAAAAGATATTTCAAGAAAGACTGTTTCAAATGTATTGCTTATTGTAGTTTTATAAATCTTGTCAAGGGGTCGAAAAGCCGACATATGTTTCAACTGATGTTTATTATTTTTCAGTTGAAGCTTGAATGTATACTTAACAAGATTCTATGTCGATAGATTGATATCATTATGATTTCTAACACTACAATGTATAATTACATCTAATATGATATACATGATCTTCAAAAAAGAGTAAATTCTAAACTTCTGAAATAGATACATAGAGGTAATCAAAAAGGAGAAAACATCATTAAAAACTAGTATAGAATATTTGTTTGCAGTTTGTATCATGAAGTAACTTCAGCTGAACAACCACTGAAAACCAGGTAGCACTCTTATGACTATGTGCTTACCGGCGACTAACTTCAAGAAGTATTCTTGAAACTTTAATGATAAACCATGACCAGTAGAATATAACCATGTCAGGAGTGAAACAAATATCAGCCCTAGAAATCGATGATATCACATCAACAACTAAAGTTGGACACATGAATGACCAAGATAAAGTTTAAGCACTCGCCCCGATACGTCCTGCCTTTAATCCTTTATTGAAAACACTGTAAATGAGTCACAAAAGACGATGAAACAGCTACTCAGTGCTCTATGGTTTCCGATGGTTTTCTTACTGAAGTCACCTCATATAAGTTAAGTAGAATGATGAAGAAGATTTGTAGCTTAAATAGATGCTTTTGGTAGTCGTGTATTCTCCAAACTAAACATGTTGAAATAGAACCAATCTATCAGTCCATACAGAAAAAGTCTATCAGTTACATAATCAGAAGGGACGTTAAAAGTAATGAAAATACAAACAAAAACAACATAACCTATTACAACAACCAACCAGAAACAAGACCAGAATGAATCTATTCAACTCCTGTGGAATAACCGAAAAGATAGCTTCTAAACTAAGTAAGCACTTATGATGTTGAGGAGAACATCAATGAAAGCTTGACAATTAAACCATCTAGCTCAGGCGACCCAACACCAAAATATGCTAAGTGAGATATTAAACGAATAAAACTTGATGGTCGTTCAGGATAGTTTAAATTGGAAGGAGATCAGTTCCGCTATGGATTAACATTATCTGGAAGGACATATATGGAGTGAGGGATTACTATGTACCAAAAATAGTAAATGTCTGTCTGCCCACATTACGATTAATGGAAGTTAGAAAGCATGTTTAGTATTGTAATGAAGGAAGACAATCAATAGGGGGGGGCAAGCTTAGTAAACGCTACTCAAAGGTTTGTTTATAAGTAGTGTGTAGCGGAACGTGGCATTGAAACTTGAAGCAATCGTGGGACGGAGTGAAGAGTTTTGGTGCATTGAAAGCATGGCGTCGGCATAACACGTGGAGAATAGACGAGAAGACGGTTCAGATTGCAGAACACATAGGAAGATGCAAATGGAAGATTGAAAGCTGTGTATATGTATTATGTAAATAGTTTGTAACTCCTAACAATTGTCGGGGATTGTAGTATCATTACTTCAGTTCATTGTTGGAGATCTTATAGTTCTGGAAAGACAACTCTGCGAAGGGAATGTTGTTCACCACCCCAATATTTCAATTAGAACAAAATAGCTACTTAGTCTTTCTTGTTTTCAAAATGTTATCCATCTCATGTTAGTCTGTGTTGAAAACAACGTTCGTATATGATACTGAACGTACAACTTGACAACCGAGTGTAGTAAGTTAGCAGGTCAATCTTATTGCATTTGAAAAATTGTGTATAATTCAGAAATTTCATCAGCAAATATTATCTCCCGAATCTTAAACTAACTACCATCCGTACATGGAAATTTTTACCCGTTATGGTTAACCTCAGTATTAGTGGTAAACAACATGCCCTGAAACTACGAGTATATTATTGTCGCGATTCGCAGTGGAATCGTAATATCTAGAAAATATAGAAATTCATATTGTTTTTTTTAATAATTGGCTTAACTACATTCTTTAATCCGAAGCTGCAGTTCCGGACACAAAGTACAAAGATCGAAACATTATTATGTTTCGGGATGAATTATTAAAGGAAGGGAAATATTTATCAAACATACCACGTACTACTTGTTGACAGTAAGTAATATGATTTGAGTAATGAAACATGTAAGTTGTCAAGGTTCACATTTATAAAGCTGGACTTCTCGTACGACTAACCCCAAATTTACCGTCTTCTTCAATCTTGTTTTGTCCCTTCATTCAATACAAAAAGACGGGACGATTCCTGAGTCATACACAACAAAGAATGTGTACTCATGAACCTTGTTGTTGGAACTAGATTTAATGTAATTTGGAAATTGACTACATGAGTCAGTCAAGTTTATGAAAGACCGATAAGGAGGGACAGTGATAAGAAACAAACAATACGGAAAATCAGCGCATTAAAAAAAGTGCAAGAATATGCAGGTACGCGTAAAAAGTATAACTAGCATTTACTTGTCCATTCTGAGAAATTCGTATACCCAATTCTTCAGGATCAAGGGCAACAGGGCGGTTTAGTTGCTCGGTAAACAGCTGATTTGATCCTGATGCAAAATTTCTTTCATGTGAGGATGATGGAAAAATATCAGGATTTTCCATTTCAGTAAGAGGGTTCTCAAGGCTAGTGTTATTGACTTTAAACAAATTCTTTTGTCCTATTTGTTTCATTACGATCGACGGCGTAATTAGTTGACGACCCTGAAAAAACCACGTAAGTTGAACACTATCGAGATTAAGTTGTGAGTTAACTCGGCATTTTATTTCTCCTCTTCGTCCTTCTTCAAGAGCGACAGACACTGCAACACCAGCCACAACTGCTGAACCAGAATCCTCTACATTAGATGGGGGTAATGGAATGAAGTCTGCCAAAAGCCTAGGTCTGACATCTATAAAGACACTAGCTGGAAGGGCTGTAGAACTAGGGTGTGTGTTTCTACATGTATACTGGCCACTATCTTTGGCTTGGAATTTCTGAATAACCATCATAGTTATCTGAATAAAAAAAGAAAAGTCAGTTCAAATGGTAGAACACCGAGTAATCGAAACATGATTGTTTATATTATAAGGGAATCTCACATGCATATCATCATGATCCACGTAATAAAAGACTACTTCACTGCAGTAAAATTAAACTAACAAAACAAACCTATCAAATAATTTGAGTTATTGAAATAAATGTATAAAATTTCGCAATGTTTGTGAAAAACTACTGAATGGTTTCGGAGACAACATTGACATAGAATTTCCAAAAGTGGTGAAAGCAAAAAACGAACTATTTATAGGGTTGACTAAATATAGTGCAAATATGCAAACAAGCTACAAAAAGAGAAAGCTGATAAGTTTATAGGGGGAGATTTTTTGACGAGAAAAATTCATGTCATAAAAAATACAGTTCTAACTAAATAAATATGCTGAGTGATAATATAAAGACTTAAACCACTAAATAAAATGTCAACAATAGCGTTCTTGTGAATAATAAAACCAAACATCATGGTGATTATTGCTTCATAAAAGAGTTAGGAGTTTCAGTTTGCCTTTATTTCAAGGTTAGTTAATGAATTCGAGTGGTTGACATTCTTGCTACCAACTCAGTCGGAAGTGTAGACATTAAATCTCTACGCTTTCCAGACTAATGTACTTTAGCACCTAAAATCAAGTTGTAAAGACAATTTCACGCTCAAAAGGATTAAAAAGTTCCCGTTTTGGTTGTTTCAACTAGGTAAGTTTATGAAATAAAGAACTTCGGTGACTCAGCAATTTTTCTTCATCGTGGCTTTTGATGTAGAATCACATTTTAAGTAGTTTTTCGCCCTGCAACTCGTGTTAAGTTGTGATGAATGCTTTAAGACTAAACAAGTCCATCAGGTCTCATCACAGCTGTAATTATAATACTCTATGGGTGAGTATTTTTCAAGTATCCTGTTACTTAAACACACGAATTTGTTGATATAACCATACTTCATGATATTAGATATGGCGAAATAAATTGGAAAAATATCCACTGAGATGTTGTCCAGAGCAAGCACTTGGACGTACTACTGGCTCAAAAGTTCTGTATCAAATAGTTTCCTTACAAGAAGATCCTTCTGAAGATCAACGCTATATCCTGGAGCTGTTTGTAATCATTAGCAGAAACTAATCTGCGCTGGTGATGAGAAATTATCTAAAACTGAACAGTTGTGTTACATTCAGGGAGAACTAACTCATAAAATTAAATTTTACTAAGCTTTCTGAGTTAGAATCACTAGCTATCTTACTTTAGAAGCATTTCTAATGACGGCAATAATAATATACATTTAAACCAACGTGTTTTGAGTGTGTACTAGAAAACGGTGTATTATTTATGGGCAATAAAGCACAAATACAGCCAACATAATTATCAGGTTTTTAATCCTCAATCATCGTCTCTTATCACATTAGGTTACAAGTTAAAACTTCTAGTGATCGCTAACTTCTGGAAATCAGTTGTAATGTTTTCATACGACCGGTTTAACCTGTAACTTACATTGTCAGAGAAACCTGTTTGGCTAATCGGCGTGCTAATTAGGTGAAAATGTTATACATTACATCTCAAAGTATATAAAAACAGATAGTTTGGCACAAAATAATGGAAAACATACCAAGTGATCTTTTGAGTGAAAATCAGGCACAGAATATGCAGTGTGTTGATTATCAGATATTGGGTTAGAAAAATAATTTACTAATTCTTTTCCATCCGGGCTATTCCATACAAGTTGTTCATGATCATGACCATTACTTTTACCTGGTACACAACATATTAGTGTTACCCGACCTCCTTCTGTAACTAAGCGTCTTTGTTCCCCACCGATAATAGAAACTTTGTCACGACTACTGCAAATATTTCTTGTTCTAAGGTAAAAAGATGTTTCCAATCTTTGGCATAAACACACAATGATTATTAGTGGAAGCAGTGTGTAGTGTTTCATATTTTTGCCAGCTGAAATTAAAAACAACCAGACGAATGAAGAATATTTGTAGTTTAACAAAATAAATATACTGATGTGGTTTACCTCAGTGGTAAACATTATAAAACACCTGAAATACTTAAAAATAAACTGAATAATCTGTTCGTTTGGCAATTTGCGAAATTGTTTTAAGAAACATATCGACTTATCTTAAGCACGAAGGTTAGAAAATACTAGTCATGATCTCATTCGGCAAAGTAAACAACAGTGCTTTGATAAGCCGGCTGAAGATTTGAGTTGGGAGCAACAGACATACAATATACTGGGTTGCTTTTCTTCTTAATGCAACAGAACAGATAATTTGTCACCTAATATTCTGAAACCTAATTACTTACAGACATACTTGTAATAGTGTATGAGAATAATGCTGCCCATCTGTTTACTTGGATTGAGCCGCAGAATCAATTTTAAAAATTAAAAAATTAAATTGCCCAACAACTGGTTACATAAAACCCAAACTCATTTAGACCAGTTTGAACAAATTCCACTTTATTTCCGGTATAGGCACCTGTTACATGTTTTAGATATTTCAGTATCTAGTATTCGAGCCACAATTTTTCCAAAGGTATCTTCCATTTTGCAAAGTCAATGGCAGCAGCTATAATTACAAGTCGTGTATACACGTCGGTAGAAGAAGCCGAAAAGATTTATCGGTGTATACAATGAATGGCTATGAAATTGAAAGAAAACCTTAAATATTCGACTTTCTTAGGTTCTCAGTGAATATATCTGTGTTTCAAATTTTCACACCATGCTAGATCTCTGAAATAATAAACATTATAACTGAAAATGGGGTCAGTGAAGTCAATCCAATTTTAGCTGTTGAATGCCGGAATGATGTGGTTTCGTCCGTTGTAATAACTACTGACCTACTTTTGAAAACAATACGGCTGATAGTAGATGGTGTTAAAATTGTTTGGAATACCACTAGCCATAAAAACAGTCTACAGTGACAGGTAAACAGTCAAACAGATATTAAAAGTTTGTAATAAAAAGTATTTACGTCTCATAAATTCCGATTCTGAATGATTTGAAAATTAAGACTATCATCTGCGTATCCGCAAATAAACGCAAAATGATACAACGATCAAAATTATTGCAATGTTATTACCGATGACAAATGTAAATTATTTAGCTTTACATTAAGCTATTATTAAAAGATTTACAAGGAAGTAAACACGTTGCAACTTTATTTTAGCCCACTATTCAGTTGCGTATTGCTAGGTTATATGGACAGTTTTGCTAGTTGGACGTTTAGTGAATTTGCGTTTTATGTTTCACACAATGGCTTTAATGCATTAATGCATTTACATGGAAATAATAATCGTCCTAATAGAGTACTACAAACTTTGTTATCAAACGGTGAATAATGTACATATGTCATTGAGGTTTAGCAAATATGGATGGAAGTAAAACAGTCAAAACTGCTCTACGGAAAACGAAAAAAATAATAGACACAAAAAAGCAAGTCAAAATATCGGACTTTTATGAGTGCATTCATAGAAAATATTGGCCCAGCTAAACAAGTTCTCATTTACTTTAATAATGTGAGGCTTCGTTTGATTTGAAGTCTTTATTCGTGAGCACTTACTCATTTGTATGAAACTTACACAGAAAATTTTATAACACTGAACGTATAATATACCAAGTAATTGTAGTTGATTCCATCATAATCGAATGGTTATGGTTGTACTCAAACACGTATACTGCTTAGCTTCATGTATCTCCTGTATACCTATCACATTATTACGGGCCGCATCTGGCACATACATATTTCAGACATCACGTGAACGGACAAGCTCAACTAGTGAATATTGAACTGCAGTCAAGAGGAGCTGGTAATGCCTAGCCAGTGAGTAGTGGGTAGGCTAATCCTGATGGAAGAGGATAGTCTAAGAATCGTAGGTGACTAAAGTATATACGACAGGTCTACATAAGTTCAGAAAACAAGAAAATTGTAGTGGTTTGACCCTATGTCGAGCCCACATAGGTTATTCTATTTTCTAAACAGACCAATCTATTCACTCTTCCTAAATCACACCTAGCCACCCATTCACCTATCAGCCTTGACTGCTTTTGTTGTATGCGTATATTTGTGCATTTCTTATCTGACCGATCACATGTCCTTAATTTATTTTTGTTTGACCATCAATATCCATTAACGCTTAACTAAATCTGGTTGGCTCACACGCCTTCTCCAATCTGTTTCTCTTCTGCCCGTCTCTCTGATTATCCGTTCTTAACAGCGATTATACAAAATATACGTATCCAACATTTCATTTTCCTATTTAACTTTTTTGATTCCGTTGTTCACCGATGCGATGTAGGTCAATGATTATGTACGAGGATTAACGATATATATATTTTGATAACAATCAGAGGCGATCTATCAGGAGCCAGATATAGAGTTACTAAAAAGCGTTCAAAGTTCATGGTAAATAATTAGCAAGCCCACGTATGTGTAAATGGCCAAAGAGATTTACACCAAAATGAAGGTAGACGTGTATGCATAAAATACAATAAGAACGTTATAATTGGGTGTCCGAAGGTGATCAAAAGGTCAAAACGGGGTCTGTCCTGTTCATCCGTGATACGTTCGTAAACTTAACTATTCACGATTCAAAAATTTAAGGATTTATTACCTGTTTGCTGTTCTATATCCAACATCATTTTGACCAGCCGTTGTAATCTAGATGATTTCTTCGTGCTCGCTTATTGGTGTTACGGTATAGTTTCATGACTTTCGTACCATCTACTGAGAGTATAATAGCCTTTCAACTCCTCCAGTCTCAGTAATCCCATCATTTTTTGTGACTTGGTATATTCTGAGTACATGTAAATGAATTTGTCCTAGGGTAGTTGGCTTCTAGAACCACCAGTCATTACGTTTTGAGACAACAGATTGACTGGTTGCAAAATAAGGATTCAGTGGAGCAGAGAAAATGTCAAAATTCAGGAGAAAGTTATTTAATTAAACGAAAAAATAAAAAAGAATGTAGGAATAAACGTAAACGGAGGTAACCAGTAGTGAAATTGGTAGAGTAGGTTATGATTAATGGAAAAAACAGCAGTAATATAACATGACAAAAGTAATGACGACAGATAAGTTGTCAAACCTCATTCGATCTGAAAATAATTGTGTTGCGGTAAATCTTTTATGTCTTAGACATTGATGCTGACCTCATTAGTTTTACTGGACACTCAGAGTTGAAAGCGCTCAGCGAAGCACTCTCAACGGATCGTGCTACTCATCTCTTACAACAACTAGTCAGTTTAAACGGTATTCTTCTCGACAAATCGACTATTTTCTACATGTATCTTCGTGGCCCTCATTCCTCACTTGATTTGACTGGGTTTCGGACTCCTAATTATAAAGGTGCTACGGATAAAAGCGTTATCTAACCCTGAAAAGCCTCAACATATTTAGTGGTGAGCTTGGTACGATTTGATTCGCCATATATATATATTTACATATCGTGACACTATTTTTGTTGCCAGAGTTTTTTGCATATGTATATGTTATATCAACATTACGTTAAAATAAACATCGAAATATTTGGAAGTTAGAGTTCTTAATCCCTACCTTTCTACTTATCTCGCTCTGGCCTGATAATATGGGAGTTTGGTCCTGCCACGGAGAAATGGACTTCGACAGGCTCGGCGCAGCAGAATCGCGTGTACAATTCGTCACAGTATTGAAGGCACCACCACTCGCGTTCAACGGACTAGTCAAACACGGTATGTTTGCTAGCGGTATTTCTGAAACTCATGGCACCGAGAAATAGATCTATCTGAAAGAATGAACTGATATTCACATTTATAGACTATGTTCATTTAACATACATACTGTAACCCAATAAATGTTGTAATTTGTAGATCATGCCTGTAAAAATGGCGTGTACCTGCCCTTGTAGAATTATATCATTTCCTTTAACTGGTCGACAAAGGTTAGAACAGCTATTCCATAATGCCTAGTTGCAGCACAGCTTGTCAACAAAAGTGGTGATTCATATTTGAGAAGTTATTGGCCTACGGCAATCCGATGAAGGCCTTTTCGTTTCATTCCAAAATAACGACGTGAAATAAATAGCTGTGTCTGCAGACCAGATCCTGGAAATCCCCATAACCCTCAGCGACGATGTTTGCCCTCTGAAAGAAGGTATCGGTTGACTAAAAACTAAAGATCTCCGTAATAATCGCATCAGTTTTCCTGGCATTCGGAATGATCTCAGATGATCCAGAAAACCTCAGAAAGTCCATATCGAAAAATAGACAACTCTTACTGACCTTCGTGCTGTAGAAAAATTGTTTCTCAAACCTACGATCATTGGGGCCGAAAATAAGATCAGTGAGAAGATTCACTCCCAACATTTAACAAGGAGAAAATCCGAAATGGTGAATCCAGGAACGCTTATTCCGTACGGAATGATTCAGGCATGCATGCGTAGTCACTTTATGTAGCGTAGATATACTATTCTGTCACGGGCCTAAATATGTTCTTCAGTATATTACTAACTCATACAATAGAACTAATCAGAATGAACACGTAAGATCTTAAAGATTGGGTTGTCACATCAAGTCAAGTATATAATTAGCGACTGTGTCTATTATTCTAGTAGAAAGGATAAATTCAGTTAGTACAGACGTAGACATCAGTATCACATTGGTGAAACCGACTAAAAAAGCTCATCGTGTTATTAATTCTCATATTCACCCACTCTATCGGTTGATTTTCACTTACGTTAATCCATTATTACATTTGTCTGTTGATGAATGCTCAAGGGTACGGTTTCATCGTAGTGTTGGGTAGTATTCGAACCTGAATAACTAGCTCAATAGATAAAAAACTAATTAACTAAAATTAAAATTGGCTATCACGGTTCTTTAACAAGCATTGACATCATTTAAATTGTACACCTAACAAAGGTAAGACTCGATCAGCTGTTCACTATAAATTAATCCCCCATTTATTCT
The DNA here is from genome assembly GCA_944470205.2 of Schistosoma margrebowiei. Lineage (NCBI taxonomy): Eukaryota > Metazoa > Platyhelminthes > Trematoda > Strigeidida > Schistosomatidae > Schistosoma > Schistosoma margrebowiei. The sequence continues at coordinate 31,596,690 of OX104024.1, read as the reverse complement.
CTACAAACTATCCTCAGCAATGTTTTGCTATTTGACCTCTTTGTGCATAATTCTTTATTACTGTGTTCAATGATCAAATAGAAAGTACGAATATCAGAAGTTTATATTAGGATTGAACCTCAAAATTTGCTGCAAACTAAAATTCTGACTAGGTTGTTCGTCATGTAAACTCTATCTATTCGGCTTGCAAAGGTATGGATTTATATCAAATAAACATACAATGGTATGCTAACTCAATAATACGACATATTTGATCCAGATTCTCTTCAATTTATGTTGATATGATAATTAACTTTTTCAAATAACTAAATAACTGCTGAAGTAACTCAGAGTAGTTCTATGGTTGCACTAGATAATTTTGTATTATATTTATCATCCTTAATAACATTATACAGTTACTTTAACACTGATTGACCATATGTTACATTACAGCCGTCGGGTTGCGGTTGAAATCATGTATATTTAAGTTATGTAAGGCGACACTGTATGGATATACATATTCCATGTGCATAAACAGTCTGAATAAAAGTTTTAACCAGATATTAGCCGTCTAAATGTACGTAATATGTTAGTTAACCCTTGATAATGAGTATTCTGCAACAGCTTTTTATGAGACGGATACGCTATCCACATCTTTTAAACTTTGGTAAAACTGATGATTACCAAAGTTTACTATAATCTCCACTGAACCAACTGCAAATCAAACCGGCACGCACAGATCATCCTATAGATGTCACTCTGCCAACGGTCGAAGAAATCAGGATGGCCATCAGACAAGTCAAGAGTCGGAAGACAACAGGATCTGACAACGTACTAGCCGAAGCACTGAAGTGAGATTTAGTAGCAACTGCAAACATGCTCTACGTTCTATTCAACAAGATTTGGGAGGACGAATAAGTGTTGACAGACCGGAGAGAAGGATACCTCATCAAGATACCAAAGGAAGGAGATCTGAGCAAATGTGAGGACTACAAAGTCGTGACTCTACTGTCAGTACCAGCAAAAGTTTTCAAAAGAGTGTTGCTAAACCGGATGGAAGATTCAGTAGACGTCCAACTTCGAGATCAACAGACGGGATTTCATAAGGATCGGTCGTTCACTGACAAAGTGCGATACTATGGATTATCGTTGAACAATCAGTTGAGTGGAACTGGTCACTATACATCAACTTCATTGACTCTGAGGAAGTGTTTGACAGTATGGATAGGATGACCTTGTGGAACTCTTCGACATTATGGTGTACCTGTGAAGATCGTAAATATCATACAGAATTCATAAAACGGACTACACTGCGAAGTCGTTCATGGAGGGTATCTCATAGATCCATCCCAAGTGAGGACTAGAGTCAGACAAGGCTGCTTATTCTTAGCCTTTCTTTTTTTCTGGCGATCGACTGGAATATGAAGACCTCGACATCAGAGGGGAAGCATAGAATACACTGTACAGCTTACATGCAACTAGACGATTTCGAATTCGCAGATGACCAAGGTAACTCGACCTGGAGTCCCTTCGGTAGCTACCGCTGGTCCCAAGCCCGGATGAAGGACGAGGGTTGAGCATGGGGTTAGCGATCCCATCCCGTAGAAAACTAACTCGCTAAAAAACGCTAAAAACGATAAATGACCTAGGTTTTCTATCCCATACACACTAACAAATGAAGATGAAACCAACTAGTGTAGCAGCAACTTCTGCACCAGTAGGCCTCAAAATACATAAGGAAAAATGCAAGATTAGAAAAAATCATCACAGATAGTACCAATGCAATTACAAAATATTGAGAAGCTCTGGAAGATGTGAAATCTTTTACGTAACTGACAGCACGCTACAAACTCTTAGCTTTGACTGATTTGTTTGATATCTACTTTGGTACTAATTGACCTTATTATACTTAAGAGGATACACAAATTCAGCCTAACCCGCGTGGTAACTTATTTCAGGTAGACTGATGTTAGTTTTTTCAAAAATTAAAGAAAAATTATTTGCCTTTTAGACCACTACCATAACATGTGAAACTTAATAAGTTGGGTAACCCTCAACAACTCATGCTGGTCAGCAACATGTATTCTACTATGTACATTTTATATATAAGATTTTTAGTTGAGGTGAGATAATGTCTATTAAAATAGTTAGTACTATTAATGACTCAGTAATTATAAGTTTCCGTTTGGAAGAATTTGTCATTTTTCCAATGTGAGTCTCGTGAACTGTATTGATAATGATTACTTTCATAACAATGTAACCTGAGAATGGCAAACTAAACTGCACGTGTACATGTTTTTCTTATTTTTCTTACTGTTAGGAATATAGTTCATTGTCATTTTGATGTGAATACTGACTATTCTGGAATATGATAAACTTGTCATGGTCATTTTGGTGATTATCTGTTTGTTGTTATTATTTTCCCATTAATAACCAAAGCTGTTCTGATTGAAAGTTTCTTTCTTTTGTTGACATGATAGTCAAAAGTGATTTGTCAACTTCGGTGTCGTACATTTTGAATTTCATGTGAAATGAACTGTGCAGCCTCCAGCGTTAAACTTAGCAATATGTAACTGGTCACTCTTGCGCTTCAACTCTCAAACCATTTCGTTAATCATAAAATGCTGATTCGGCATATCTTATATTTAGTTAGTTGCAAAGATGCAAGTGATTCGAAACATCTGGAGCAGCATCGGTTATTTTTGACGAACTTACGACTCATTGACATCATATAAACTAATTCATAGCGTTTTTTCAACAGCTTCATATGTCGTTGACTAAACTTAATGATCCAGAAATATGATTGGTAAAATTAGCAAACTCGGCCGATCAATTAATTGACATTTACCAATAAATAATGCTGTTTTCTCATGTTTAACTTTATTCAACACGGATGATTTAGGTGTTTTTTTATTGTTCTCTCATTTGATAAACTGCTTAGAATCTTGTCAGTTTAACTGGAGATCTAGCAACACGGTAATTCGTTTGAATCATCGGTGTATACAGTTAAGTGAACCTTCTGCAAACTGAAAAAACCATTATCGAATGTGTTCGAAAACTTACAAAACTTCGTGTCGTTATCATAAATCTGAGCTGGGAGTTGTACTGCCCTCAAAAACAACATATGCTTTGTCTTATCGTCAACGTTATTTGTTTGTCATCTTATAAAGATTTATTTGGTTAAAAATGTACCAAATCATGTCACCAATATTTGTAGAACATAAGCTTTACCAAATTCCACAACTTATCATCACTTCAATTCGAATGAGTCGATTTCTACCTTTTGACAAACTTCATACTTTAAAATAGTTTCTGTACACCATTGACCAGTATGGATGAATATGAATATTTGGTTTACTGCAAATCAGAAAATTGATTTTAGAACATCTGCCTCACGCGTGCACTCATGCTCAACGAACTAGCGTCAGCTGTTTGTCCGAAACTCATCTGATAATCTGCATTTTCACGTATCAATGGAAGTTTTGGTAACAGTTCATATGTACTAAATCTCATCACGGCTAAGCAATAACGAGATTGAGGAAATCTCTTTGTAATCAAATAAACCGTGTTGTAACTAACTAAACAACTGGAACACTAGTTGGAATTTTTTGTTCTTTCAGTCACCCTACTAATTCAAATGAAATGAGAGATCAGCACATATAGACAACATACCGGCTTAAACGCTAGTTGATTTTCTAATTCAAACAAAAGACAGTGCTAATATCTACATTACGACACTGATTGTCTTTGATTTGATTGTTATCAATCTAAGCACCGAATACTTGCGCTGTTCATACGTTTCTATGTTAGCCACTAGTTGTTGTTATACGTTTTGATGTGAGTTGTTAAAATATATTTGTGCTTAACTGTTGTGTACTATCATAATTTCAATTTGTTTAACTCTTAGAAAATATATATGTAACCTGTTAGTTTGCGAACGTTGAGAATGGAACTAAACTTTTCGAAATTATCGCGTGTATTTTTCGATCGGTTGTTGCTGCTTGTTTTAATATTTCAATTTATCAGTACCAAGGGGTTATTATTATCTTATCACTAACCTCCTGCAGGTACTGTTTTTGTATCAAACCAACGTTATTATGATTCTGGTGAGAGAATATTGTAATCGTACTAGTTCTTAATCATACGATCCTTGAAGTCATATTTCCCTTGCATATGGTCCCTAAAACGGATGACAGTGACTGACGTTCAGCCGATGATTATTAACGAATCAATGTGAGAACCACATCCCACCATTATTTGTTGCCACATAACCAATCCCTCACAGAGACCTTGAAAAGCACGGCTGTCTTTTTGAAAATAATTTCGGATGACAACACGAAGAAAGCGATGTCCACACCTAAGCAACTCTAAACAAAATCAACTGTGCTTGCACACCTCGGCATCAAAGAACCTAGTGTTATCACCTCAGATACATCCTACTCGGCAATCAGAGGAGTCTTGCAACAAAGGATGGATGAAACTTGAAAACCCCTGGACGACTGAAAGACACAGAGTCAAGGTATGACACTTTTGTCGAGGACCTTTTAGCCCTGCATTGTGCTGTGCAACACTTTCAGCACTATGGAAGGTCGAAAATTCACTCTATTCATCGACCATTAACCTCTAATCATCCCTCGAAGCTCGTCTTCAGACGAGTACTCTGCTTGAGAGCCTTGACAACTGGATCTCATTTCGCAGTTGACTACAGACATACAACACTTTCCTGGTGTATGCAATATAGTTGCCGACGCCTTGTCTAGTACATATTCATTGAACGATTTTCAAGGAATAGGCCTTTTTAACCTCCCCTTGCCTTTAAAAGAAGACACAGATCTTCATCACGAGTCATTTTTGACAACTTTGAAACAACGAATCGAACAGATGAGGATGGGTAAGAAGACGATATGTCATGACACATCTACAGGTACGGATCTTCTAACCACACGGAAACATAAACGGAAGCATAAACTTTCCCATCCAGAAGTTTGAGCAACCATCAAGCTGGTCTGGTATAAATAAAGACTTGAGGGTGTGGGACTGTGGCGTTTGAATGAACTGATGATTCCTTTATACTTGCTGAATACTTGATTTCGAATTCCAAATACAGTACATTCATTAGTGCTTATCTAGTACTTCTTGATCCGATCACTTTATTCCTGGGGTTCTTAGTTCGTACTATAATTCTAATACTCCTAATCATCATAGGGACGTTCCTGTGTACGTTGTCAGAAATCTAAAGTGATCAGACAAATTAATGCCCTTAAGGCTCTTTCCCAACCATGTTCTCTCTAATTTCGTAGGATCCCTTCCAGATTTAAATACATGCCCTCGTCTCTTCACGTTTGTGGACCATTTCATACGATGTCCTGCGACAGTATCTATCAATTATATTACTACCGAAACCTTAACCAGCACCTTTATCAAGCAGCCGTGACATCATTAAGTGCAGGAACATACCTTTCCATAATTGGATAAAATTTATTGCTATTCCATGTGAACGACTACTAACCTTTGGTAGGTACGTGTGTGTCAGGCCACATTTGTAGACACCAACTGATGGAGCTGTATTCACAATGTCTGGAATAGCGTTTTAGGTAGAATCAAAAGCATCAGGAGAAGGTGATATATTACCGGGATGCTTGCCACTCTTTGCGTCCCCAGTTGTGGATTACTCCGTGGGACATGATACCGGGTTTCAGTTAGAATCTTCTTCTGGGTATCGGAAGCGATTGATCTGGTGCACAGCACTATCAGGTTGTCTTTTACTTTTCAGAATTCTAACGACAGTAGTTTCACTTGGTCCTATGCATAGGATGAAAGTGTTAGAAATAGTTCTGAAGTGATAGATCCAAGATGTTTACGCATAAAGCGGAGTTGTACGTGCTTTTGACACAGTCTTAGTAAAGTCTTTGCTGGTGTCTAGGTTTTTGGGAATTAATAGGCATGAAGTCTGGACAGGTCAATTTTTAAACTAGCCCTTGTACTCTCAGCTCTTTTCCGAATCGCCTCCATTTTCAGTTGTATGTCCACTCACACCTTGTTAACACTTATTTTCCTTAACCTATTAAAATGCTCTTTCTTAACAAATACCTTAATAAAAGAAAATTAGACTGAGTAATCATACCTTAAACATTCCTTCATGAATATTGGCTACTCTGCCTCTCGTGTTTTTTTTTACTTGCTCCCTCTTTCAGCCCCCTTGAGATATGAAACTGGTGACTTCATCCTGCACCATCCTTAAAGCCTTGGATATCCCAAAGGGACATAAGGTTGCGATTTCTAAAAGCTCATACCTTCAATGGACCTATCCTTGACCATCAGTCGCACATTCGCAACGCAACTTTCATGAAGCGCGCCAACTGTGGTACTGATTAAAACCATCTAGATTCATATCTTATAAATTATCAACCCAGCTATGTAATTTGCTGCAGTGAATATTGTATCATTTGTATCAATTTGATCTTGCCTGTAAACTGGCATGCCTCATGTAACAAACTGTTATTTGAGAATAAATTATTATTATTATTATTATTATTATTATTACTAGCAGTAAACAAACTAACTGTTGAAACCGAAATAAATAAATAACGACACAGGATGCGATATAGTGGTGACATTTCTATGCCAAAACTATTAGCATAAGGTAATAATTTTTTTAAAGACAAATCCCCTTAGACGTCCATAAAATAATTAAGGCAACAAACCTTACGTTTTCTCATTGACATTCTCGTACTCTTCTTTGTTTTGAACACCATGGTTGGATGCGACATTCAACAGAGGAAAATACGATCGGATCAACCAAAAATGGATAAATATGCGTCAGAAATCAAAACATCATCTCAGATAAACAAAAATCAGTAATTATGAAGCTTCAAATCTGTTAAAACTATTTCCACTCTCTCAAGAAAGTCTAAACAAGTTACTTACTCATGTGAAGACTGTATCTGCACACTGCTTTGGGACTATGATTTGGATATTGTTGCCGCCTGGTAACATACGTAGTTGGAAGGACTTTAATTTTCCTAATGCCATGCAAACAGCTGAGGGAATATTTCGCAAGCCTTCAGATGATACTGAGGTGATAGCCTGTTTCTCTTGTGTAGATGCTTGTTGGATTATTCAGCAAAGTGAACACTAAAGACTCCTGCCACTCTCATATTGACAGTCTTCAATGTTGACCTATTTGATGGTTGGTTTTTTCGACTTATAATTAATATGGTTGTTTTGGGCTGGCATATATTTTTCTGACCAACAAGTTGAAAAAACTTTCAGCCACCTCTCACGTTAGCGTTGCATTTTCTTCTTAGACCCTAGTAAGAATAATGGTTGTACTTGTTCAGCGAAATTTCCTAATAATTCTAGGTCGCTCTTTAACACCAGGGCAGACGCTCCATGCTTCGCTACAATCAGGATGGTCTGTCCCCCGAAGGTTTAGTCGTTATGAAATAATATTCAAAATAGTTTTCCAAATAATCCTTTACTTACCAACTACCGCTAAATTTCATTTATCCTGTACCCACGGAGTGTATTGGAGATGTATATCTGTAATTTTCCAAGATATAGGCATAGGGTATGACCGTGCCTCCGGAATGTCTTGTTTGTGAATACATTAAATATGGTCAGATTGGGATCAGTAATTCCTATTAATGTTCGGATAGGGACGATCTGAATTGGAAGATAGTCGTTCAAAAGTGGATGATCTGGTTTTGATGGTTACCATTCCTTCCACTACCTTGTACCGAGTATCCCTTGAAGTATTTTTTCGGGTTAGTCATTACTTATGTAAGAACGACACACTGATACGATAGAACAGTTGGTAGAGCTTATATGAAAGGAGCACCAACAGGACTCCTGTGGCTCGTCTAGCCTGTTATTACGTAGCGTTATGGCTTCAAAATGGCTGTTGATATGTGTCACCACTACCTTCACTTTATATTCCCTGTCACATCCGATCGTTGCCACGGCTCTTACTCTCAACCCCGCATGGTATCAGAAGAGAGCCAGGTTTTGTTAGGATTATGGTCTTTTTATTAAACTTTGTACACGTTTTTGAGATAGCTTAGTTTAAGTCACTTGGTCACTCAGTGCATTACTTGTGGTTAATTTATGGTAGCTTTCATTGCGGTTTTCGGATAGGGCATTAATTAAATCAAGTTTTCGACTGGCCTGATGAAAACTAGCACATGTAAATATTTTCCTCGTGTTCAGTGACATTTAAATAAGTCGTAAAATAGTTGTGGTAAAGGCATATTAGTAATGGTAATAGGATCTCATTATCTGACGCCTGGATTTTTAAGAAACTACTCAAGTTGATTATGACTATTAAATGTGCGATTCAAGTAAATAGTGTGGTCGATGACGTATAACAGAATCATAACTCCGTAATTCACCTTAATAGTTTACATGTAGAAAAATTTTAACGCCAACCAAAAAGCATCGATCCAGCCACAAACTGGATAAAATTCTTTCAAAAAACGTTTGAAATAGAGTACTAAATAACTATAATTTGAAAATCCAAAGCAGAAAGTTTTGAGCTTCCTAGTAAATTATATTTCTTCACACTTTGGACTGGAATTCACACCCCTTCCTCGAGAACTAGCAACTCATAATGCACACGTGGAATCAAATACAGTCAAACATACGGAGTCATCAATAACGTAAATGACGGACAAACTTCGACAGTGACATCAAGTCAACGTTCTTTCAAGTCGTGCTACGCGGCACTGAATATGTTGACGGAGAGTCGGCTTAAAACTAGTTTATACTTTACGTCCTTCAACCTTGTGTAGGTAGGATCCAAACGACTGGTTGTTACGATCCCTGCGGACTGTGGGAAAGGTAATTTTTAGGGATTGATGGATTACTTATCTAATGGGATGTTGGAATTTATTATTATCTTTTCGTTGAGTAGCCACTGGCTTGGAAAAGATGTGGCTGAGAGAATAAATGAGTGTTAAAATTAATCATAATGTCAGAAGGTTTGTGTATTTGAGTGGAAGTGGAGTAGAGTGGTTAAGATGAAATAAAGAAACGGAATAGAGCACAAAATGAAAAGTTGCAGTGTAATGAATTGATTGGTGACTTGTTCTGGCCACTCACTCTTTAGGACGTTCCGTTAGGACAAGAAATTTGTAACCACTTGATATTAATCCATCTGTAACAACCGAAATGCAAATATTTGGTTTGAACGCAGAACTAAAGAATCTAAATTTGTTCGACTAGATCAGACCACGTTCTTCTATATAGCGAACGAAGCGTTTTTGAGATATTCGTATTAAATTATATCAAAACACAAACTCTATGTTCAATTTAAACGGTTCTAATTTAGGAAATAGAACAAATGATATCGAAATTACAAAATACTTAAAATGGTACAGCCTGTGCTATAAAGTCAAAAGTTTCTCTCACACAAAGTAACGCGCTAAACAACAAAAGAAACAGTTAATACGAAAGAGTTCAATACCTGAAAACCAATACAAATATTCCCAACAAAATGGGATCAAATATCTATCTGCAGGGATTCCAGCAATCTTCCCAAGTAGACAGTCAAAGGTTAACAGTCACATAGTGAATCACACCGTGACCTTGAGCCCAGTCAAACACAACCTTACTGTCAATAGTCCGACAAAATGCAATAGAAAATTCGGTAACAAAATGTAAGTCTTTAATCAAAATCACATAACGAAAGCTCAGACGAGAAAGACTGAAGAACATCAAGTGTGGTCAAAAGAGATCTGAACAAAAGTTAAAATACACGACAGGGAGAGCAAACGAGTAAATGACAGTACTGTCCAACAAAAATGCTGTGGAGGGATTTTCAGCATTCTCTTTCCGTTACACCAAGCTTAATAGAATTTCAATCTATCTTGGTTCTTGTTACTCTGATTAAATTTCTAGAGAGTCAGCTAACGAAGCCTCATACTTCACAGGCGTAACTGTAGTATCGGCTCGACGCTACTTACTTCTTTTTGATAGTTTTCCTCCTCATAATAAGTTTCAGTTAGTGAGCATTGTAGATTTTCTTTATATAGACCCAGAAGAGTGCACGAACCAATATTGTTTCGATGTGCTTCGACATCTGCCATAATTTGTTGCTTTCTTTGACAAACTCCAAACACGGTAATAATCTGTCCAAAATTGAGATATTCTTTCTCACAAACATGTTTCGTAACTATCTGAACTTTATTTTAAGTACTATATAAATTCTTCGGGACCTGATAAGGATCCCATAATGTCGATCCAGAATTGTCGACGCATAATGCTAATTTTGCACTTATTTTATGGGTAGGTGCGTGCCAACTAATCGATATCACTTTACCCCCAAGATGGCTTTGTTAGTGCGTTACTCAAAGTAACAATGTACGCTAAAAAGTAGAGGCGTATTTGTCTGCATTCGTCATGGTTTGAAAATTATCTCTCTTAGCTTATCTCTCTCTTGGTTCAGTTACTAAAACAAACCCCACTTCCCAAGTTCTTTGTGGTAATTAAATATCAACAGAACTTTCCAATTCAGTGATTAGATGAAAATAAACAAGACCAAGATGAACTAGTTTGAGTTCCGAAACTGTTGGAATCCATTTTTGCGACCAATAGATTTACAATTCTTGCAACGATGGTGATTGAACGAACAGGTTCGTACAAAATGACACACGCGACATTGTCAGTCGGGAGCCAGAAGACTAGTTTTCCTTCGTTAGATTGAGTTTGGACGAGATGGGCTGGGACTAGTGGGCGTGAATTTGGCCGGGTTGGGTGGTTGTTGGAATACATAAATTTCTGAGCGATGAAAACCACCACACTGAACCATTGTAGTGTTGCACTGAAGATAAATTAGACGTTGATATGCATACGCAACATTACTACGAATCGGTTTTAATTCCTGGCAGAATCGACAGAGTGATCGAGTTCTAATGTCACCAAACGTTTGTGATTGGAGACTGCAGATAAGGATGAGGGCTTCAAACTGATCTTTGTTCAATGAATTCAGTCGAAAGAGTTCGCATTCGCAGTTGACAGCGCTCACATGAGTAAGGAAGTCAGCGTCTTAGTTCATACTCAGTTTCCAACATCGATAACGTGCATTGAACAATGAGTTATCTCCAAACTATTGGCTTGACGACTGAACGGTGTCAAAAAATGAGCGGTCAAGTAGATTAGGAAGCACGATCAAATTACAGTACCCATCTAACTCACGTGGATCCAGTTTTTTAAGTAGCAACTTAACCATCCAAGCATCAGCTTGATTGGCAAAATAAAATTCAAACATATCCTCATAACTCTGATTCACATGTCAAAAGTATCATTAACATCGGGATCGTAGCGGCATTTGACACTAAACTTTGCAATGCCATCAATTGACGATGCAGTAGTAAAATTTGATGTGCTAAGTTGTGAGGTAAGCGTAATTTTCGTATCTTGCAACTTCTGGATAAGTTTCAGGTGCCGTTCCAGCAATAATTTCACTTTTTGCATGACCCATATGTACACCAGCCTCGTCGCCACTACTACATTTGAAGAGGTCATGATATCGTCTAGAACCGGTGAACAGGATGAAAGTGAGCAAGTTAACAACAGGATGAGCTAAGCTATTGCACTGCGCCCCACCCCTTTTAACTAGAGCGAGAAGACTAGATTCAGCCAGAAAAAATATATATTCTACAAGCGGCAAGAAGAAAAAACGAACAAGCACACAACTCAAGCGTATACATAGCACAAGAATGTCCTTGGTAAACGTTACGAAGTAGCATGCCAAAAGAGAAAACGAACCAATGACATTTAAGTTCCTTCCAGGTGGAAAGTTTAAAGTAAAGGCAAAAACGGGGGCTTTCGGAGCGAAAATAAGAAATTCCTGTTTCCAAAATAAAGTTACAAGGCTGAGATGTCTACCGTGTGATTTCTGTAGACCTAGCACCCCCCTCAATAGGCTCACCCTATCATGAAACCAGGTAAAGCGACTCCTTAGTTGACCACCTAAAACAAAGTATTTTTCCAAAATGACACAGTTTACCATAAAAAACAGATTAGAGGAGCATAAATCTAGGATATTGCCACACGTGCCACTCTATCGAGCACAACTAACTAGTCTTCATTGGTCATTCTTGATTGTAACAATACCTGACAAATTATTCAACATTCAACGATTTATTGTCTAACGTAAGAACGATTCAGGTTGATGGATAATTTAGCTAGGGCTCAGTGATATTTCACTCACCCTGAAGATAGACCAAAGCGAATCTGTTTGCCAAGCGACTCTGTAACTTACCCGTGATAATGTGACTGATCTATGAATATTAAGTGGGAAGATTGGGAACCCTTTAACTTTCAACATATATACAAAATGTTTCAGAAGCATAGTGGGTGGGGTTACTGTAGTGACATGTAGTCCTTGGAACGTACGTAAGTAAAGTATAGTTTGGGGTGCCACTCAACTGCATTCATTTAATCAAATAAGTCATCCACATCTTCGACAGTGAGATGGTATTCAGAAAGGTCAGTGGTTGCTGAAGTCAGTTTACCTATTCTAAAATAACTCCTTCTCCTGCTTCAATATGGTTTCAAATATCTTCCTATTACTTAAAAATAAATATTATTTTCAGTAACTATCCATATTTTCTCAAAACCATTCCTAGATCTAATGAAACATTTCTTGATAATAACATGTGGAAGATGTTGATGTTTATTGCAAGACACTCCTTAGATTGTAACTCCCTTTAATTTAAAAAGTATTTTTCTGAAACTTCTAGACCTTCGTTCAGCCTGTCGTTTTAGAAATATATTGGTAAAGAGGGACTTGAATATTTATTTCACTATTCTTTCCAAAGAAATGCAAGGTTCTCAAGGTCATATGAGAATAAATGTATGCTAGAGATATCATTAGAACACCTAATCATTTAATAATCCACCTAATTGCAATTAATCTTGTAAGAGGAACCCGTCTCAATAAAAGTCCTTGAGATCATTTTTCGGACCGCACAACAGACAACATTTAGTTTTCTAGAGTCTCAATAACTGTGGATAAAACATTCTGTCTGAAATAAATTTAATGACCACAACAATTTATTTGTTTAAAAATATGTATTGACTCACCCCTGTGGTATTAGAACATAAACTTTCATGTAGAATTATTATTAGATTTTTTATTGCCTAAAAAGCTTTTAAAGCTACGATTTTCCTCGTGTCAGTTAATATTAAATCAAAAGTCTCCAAAGAGACCAATCGTTTTACTTCGATATTTGCTGTATTATCAAAGTTCACAGTGCCTCGGCTCAGAAGACAAATTAACTAGGATTGAAACTGTTGTTACTTTCCTCAAAAGAGAGAGCATATTTAGTATTCTTTAAACATTCTGCCGTTAAATCAAGTCCCAAAGATTCCCATTGTGAAAATCAGAACAACACATATTGGCGAACAATATTGTTTTCAATTAGACTTTAATATTCAAATATATTAAAGTTTGATGACAATCTAATTGAAAACAATACTGTTTCCTAAATGTGTTGTTCAAATCAAATATTAACAAATTTTATGTGTCAAAAATACAGGGACCTGTTTGAATTTATCGAGGTCCAGAAGATTTGATGCTCACACATTGGTCATATTTACATAAAAGGAGTGCCTCAAAGCAGAATAATTGGGACTACTTGTTCTAATGACTATTGGTTTCAGTATTTGAACTTTATAACGTTCAAGTTGTTGAACATCTTAAATCATTTAATAGTATGGATAGGACGATCATCATCACTTAATGTCTAAACTCGTCCTGGGCCAACGAAATCATTGTGTTTTTAGCTTCAGAGACATGAATGGAACAAGCTATACAAAATATTGAACCATTATAAATACTTTATTTAGCACTACTTAATAATGTTTATTTGTGTAAAGTCTGTATAAAATAGTATCCTATTACATTTTTGATTTAGATAGAGTTTTACACTTTTTAATGACAACTTGCTATCAAAATAGTTATATTATACCTGGAATCAGTACCTACATAACATTGTAGCATAGAGTCGAGTCGTTATTGACTATGAACACCACTACAACAAGACTACGTGCCAGTTAACCGATAAAATCCCCTGTAAGCCAAATATTACAAGACAGTTGATGGTTGTCGTCGAGATGTATTTGTTGGCGATCTCGTGGTATCAAAAGGATACCGAGATCGTGCCAAAGGAGTACAAGCGTGGTTACCGAGCGTAACCGAACCCGTGCAAGGTCACAATCAAAAGATAATGGAGCAGTAATATGACTGTCTTTAGCACAGTTAAACAAACGAGCACAGTAAAACCATCACTGGTACAATTGGTTATAATAATGATTGTTCCCATTAAATCGATCGCGTTCTCTTGGTAAAAGTAGGTCACTACAACATCTCAAGAAATAAGATAAATCACCAATAAAATTCTACTCGTCGTTGGTAGATTGTACTAAGTGATGAGTCAGATTCAACATACATGATGCTACCGGGATCTTTAAGATCGCTTCTTACAAGCATTTATCTACTGAATATTAAAGAGGCGCCAGTTGCGGGGCGAAACATGTGAACTGAATAGGATTTTTTTAGTTATTTCTTGAGATGAACCAGTGCTTAATGTTACTGTAGTTGTAGTCATGTTTTTTGTCTACTTATGGAAGGAATTTTAAACTTCACTGAATTATCATTCAAAAGTTTATCGATATCACCGAACCTAAATAACAAGCTGGAAAATGAAACTGATTGCTAACTTCCTTTGTTTGATTACTGTTAGTGAAATGCATGAGATATGATGTGTCATTCTACAATGTCATTAGTTGGATGACTACGAACCGTTAATCACAAATCATGAACATTTAGGTAAATTCAAACTCAGTGTTTCAGTATATCATGCAATTATGATGGGCCAAAATGCAAGTATGTAAACAACAGTAATGTTATTCAGAAGAAAAGATGTGCAAATGAAATAATAATATAAAAACAAACAGATTACACATAAATTACTTGTATATAATCAACGGTCGTGCGTTCATATGGTAATTAGAAATATTCAAATTAATGTGCTAACCGATAATTCCCGAAATAGCACAATTTAAGGCAGGTAGAACTAAATGAGCACCAATTGATGTATTCTATTTGAAATTCACAACCAGCGGGCAATGAAGTAAAAAGGAATCAGTAGTTCGTACAAACACCACAGTTCAGTAGGTCGATTCTAAAATATGGGACACTCTAAGATTATAATGAATGAATAACCAAGATAATGTCGAAAAACACGATCTATAAAGGTAAGTAACAGGTATATTAGAGACATGTAAATGAGTCGGTAAACTGAGAGGGAACAATATGTAATATTTTCAGCACGTATATTTTGTGAATGATGTATATAAAAGATTAATGTCACATTAAGGTGATGTACAATGAGATTGGAAGTCCACTGTAACAACAAATAAATCCTTGCAAGAATAATCGTATAATAGTTACGTAAAAGTACACTTAAAGATATTCGAACTCACACCATTTTTACTTGTTTTAAACCCATGATTAGATCGGAATGCATTCATTATATATATATATATATATATATATATATATATATATATATATATATATATATATATATATATATATATATATATATATATATATATATATATAACACGAGATTTGTTAGTGAAGAATCAGTTTTAAACGCAACTTTTATGATATCATAGTATTTAATAAGTTAAGTAGATAAATCATACGAACAGTTATGATTGGTCCTGAATATACAGATTATAATCTATATATTGACCAGATGAACCAAACAATGAAAAACACTTCATTTCAAGAAATGTCTTGGAAACTTTTTTTAAACTATGATGTCTTACATGGAGTTATGGTACTGGGTATGTTCCATTTTCATGTGCTCTTTTGTAGGCTGAGTGAAAATAAAACCCGTTCGACCTTACACATTAAAAATCTAATTATGATAGGTGTTATCAAATATTGTAATGAACAAAGATTTATATAGACCAAACCAGTTTATTTTTATGTAAAATTACAAATAGCATTTGTAAAATATGAAAACAATACACTGAATACACCACTAGCACATCCTTCTTGAATCGTCTCTTACAAACTTCATGATTCTTTCAATCTTGTTGCTACTCCAACTGCTTCTATTTCTCTTTCTGTTCTCTTTTTCCTCATATGTCAGTAAAAATCCTAGTTCTAATTCGTGATACATACTAATAATATCTGTTCATATAAGTAACACATACCACAATATGACTGCAACTAAAAACTTGTGGTGGGTGAAAATAAAGTGTGAGAGTAATAATCACAATAATGATAATAATAGTAGTAATAATAATATAGATGAAAATGAACGTACGGAGAACTAGTAAATGGTATGAAGAACGAGTATGAAAATTTTTACAAAGTGCTACTTGCAAATGACAGACTTCTGAGTGTTCATTCGGTCAAAAATAACTTCACAATTGAGATATGAATAACAATAAATCTGAATTAATAAATACATTTCAGTTTTGTGACAGTTAATCGACCAGAATGATGCTTGAAACACCAACCGAAAAACGTACTGAAGTTGTGTTAGAAAGTTGGTAATGTGACAGCAACTTGAGAGAGAACAAGGAGTGAGTTACAAAGTACGTGTATTTGTTGAACGATAATCAGTACGATGGATGCATTTACACAAATAAGTTAATATGTTGGTTTGAACAACAATTTATAGCTGATAGCAAGAATTGTACAAGTTGAATGAAGTTATGGAAGACAGGAATAATAAAAAAACTATTAAGAAAAAAAGTTTAAAATAACCATTCCTATCAACTGCTCTTTCTTGTTTACGTGCACTACTAAGCGTTACCGAATAGATTTGACAGATAAAACGGACACGAGTATGACAATTAAAGCTGATGTGAGGCTGAGATGCAATATTAATATACACAGTAATGAATAATAAATAGTTTTAGTCAACAGTTCTTCTCCCGTATTTCGTTGGCTGGTTATAAATTAGCTGGCCAAAGACAAACTCCAGACTTCAATGAATTAAACTGAATACTGAGAAAATTACCGAAAATCAATTAGAAAAGAAGTGCTACATGTTATTAACATTAACCAGACGTTTGTACTTAAATTTACACGAAGTCAAGATGAATTCGTAAACTACATCCTCAAAAAGACCTATTTGATACTTAAAAGAAAGTCCAACGAAAACAACTGGTAGCTAATTGTTTTAAGGTTAGATGGATGAAAACACTTAGAATGGTTATGGAAACCAGGTTATCCAGAATTTAGTTGTAACATATGATGTAATAATTTTGTTGTAATATAACCGTTCGGCATAAAGTGATAACTTTATGGGAAATTCACATTTCAAGTTTTCCGAAAACAATTTAATATCACTTACTCGTATGAAATAATCTTTGAATCAAATAGTTATTTTAATAATTAATATTGAAAAATATATAGTCGGAGTATTAAGATGCTCAATCTGTAGTGTTATATAATCTGTTATACTGATCCAATTGAATATATAGTGCACTTGACACCGATTAACAATGAAATCGAGTGTTGTAGTCTTCGAGATGTGGTCGGTGCTTTGGTATCCAGTTGGACAAACAATTATGTAGTTAAATACATCTTGATTAGTAACAAAGTTTTTTAGAAAACCGTTAATAACGTGTGTATCGGCTTTAACTTGTTACAATTCCTACAATCTGAATATTCTTGTGAATTCAGTTTGATTCTTTAGTCCTTACATCTTTTTACATGAACAGACTTTTCATACAACTGAAAACTTAAGCTTGAATTTCATCTTTTATTTCATATTTCGAAAGTCGTTTCCAATTCAGTAGATGTGGTGTATTAACTCTGTAATTTGAGCTGATTTCTACAGGCTTATTAAAAGATGATCTGCTATTAATTCAACTTTATGTGGAAGATAAAATAATATGATAGAGAAATTTCTATTGCTGATATCGCAAAATATAGTACTTTTGAACTTTATTCGTTTATTCTAATTTTTCCTTTATTACACGTATGTACGTTTCGAATAAATTCTTTATTTTTCCTTACCTTACTGATTGTTAATCAATTCAAGCAGTAACAACTGGACAAGAAGGAAGCACCCCATCTTAATCCTTTACTGTTTTTAATCAGATTTCACGTTAGTACAGAACAAAAACAAAGATTAGGGTAAGCTTAAACATTTATATGCTCGTATTTTCACTTGTTCATTCTCATAAATCAGATATCTGTAATATAAAACAGTATGGCAACCTAAAAATGTTAATAAATGTGTATTAATAATAATAATAATAATAATAATAATAATAATAATAATAATAATATTCGCCAGGATAAAGTTCTTATAATATAATCGACACATGCTAACATTTATAATAGTCTCAGGAACAATATCACTGCACAATCTTAAGTAATTTTATCCTTTTAATTCATCTGGGCGTGGCCCATCATAACAGAGGAATACTTCTCACACAATTCAATATGATTACCACAGTTTTAGTTGAAATCAGTTTTAATGTAATATGAATAAAAAGAATTGTTTTAATAACACTGTCTAATATATTGTTATAACCACTTTAACTACGAATAATGTATTGCCATAAACGATGATGATTAGGTGAAATGTTAGTCGAATTCTGCCTGTAGCTCTTCTAAGGTTACTGTCGGTCTCAAGCCCAAATAAAGGATAGGGGTTGACATGGGGTCGGCCACCCCATCCCATAGAAAACAATTTCACTAAAAAGACACTAACCGAAAAATAACCATTTAAAATCTCCCCTAGGAGTTGATGGATCTTCATTCAGAAGAATTATGACGCCTCATGGTAAAAGCCGATATTCCCCGGATGTCACGAGGCCGATGCCCCTTCTAACAACCAGCGCAACAATTTTTATTGGTGCACGGAATGTTCGGACAATGTGAGAGACCAGGAGATCTAATCAAATAGCTACGGAAACGAGGAGATACAATTTTACGGTGCTCGGAATCGGTAAAACTCACTGGATAGAAAAGGTTGGGTTCGGGAGAGATGATGCTGTACTGGGGCCACGAAGAAGAAAATGCTCCACATACTCAGGGAGTTGCTCTGATGCTGTCCAAAGGAGCACGAAATGTACTCATAGGATGGGAATATCATGGATCCAGAATCATCAAAGCATCATTTATTACAAAGGAGGGAATTGCAATGAATGTTATCCAGTGTTATGCACGCACCAATGATAACAACGACAATGACAAAGATTAGTTCTATGACAGGCTGCAATCATTGATAGCGAAGTGTCCAAGAAAGGACCTGACTATCTTGATGGGAGACCTAAACGCCAAGGTTGAAATGGACAACATCGGGTATGAAGATATCATAGGACCACATGCACAGGGGAAAAGGGAAGAGAATGGTGAGAAATTTGAAAAGTTATGTACATTCAACAAAATGATTATGGGTGACAGCATATTCCCCCACAAACTCATACACAAAGCTACATGGGTCTCAAGTTGTCACGTCACGAAGAAGCAGATAGATCATATCTGTATCACTAAAAAATTCCGAACGTCAATGGAAGATGTGGGAACCAAGAGAGAAGCTGACATAGCTTTAGATCACCACTTAGTGATTGCCAAGATCAAACGTAAGCTAAAGAAACACTGAAAAACTGAAAAAACTATATTACAAGGGTTCAATACAGCCTACCTTTGAGATACTGACAAACTCAACGAATTCAAGATAAATCTCAGCATCAGGCTCAAAGCCTTACAGAATCTACTGAAAGAAGAAAAAACTACTATGAAGGACAACAGTTAAGGGACCAAAAAAGCATTAACTTCAACTTGTCAGGAGGTTATGGGGTGCAAGAAGCATCATCATAAGGAATGGATCCTTATAGAAACCCTGGACAGGATTCAAGAAATCAGATGGTGGTTAGAGGTAGTCGACAGGAAACCCTGGACATGGGTTTCGTGCTACTTGGCACTCCTCAGCGAGATGTACCTGTAATCATGAGGAAACTGGTACACCCTGACGTATTCGATCCCGTGTCAGTTAGCTTCACAGTCAGTTTCTTTTTATTAAATTAGAGTTACTAAAAAGCGTTCAAAGTTCATGGTAAATAATTAGCAAGCCCACGTATGTGTAAATGGCCAAAGAGATTTACACCAAAATGAAGGTAGACGTGTATGCATAAAATACAATAAGAACGTTATAATTGGGTGTCCGAAGGTGATCAAAAGGTCAAAACGGGGTCTGTCCTGTTCATCCGTGATACGTTCGTAAACTTAACTATTCACGATTCAAAAATTTAAGGATTTATTACCTGTTTGCTGTTCTATATCCAACATCATTTTGACCAGCCGTTGTAATCTAGATGATTTCTTCGTGCTCGCTTATTGGTGTTACGGTATAGTTTCATGACTTTCGTACCATCTACTGAGAGTATAATAGCCTTTCAACTCCTCCAGTCTCAGTAATCCCATCATTTTTTGTGACTTGGTATATTCTGAGTACATGTAAATGAATTTGTCCTAGGGTAGTTGGCTTCTAGAACCACCAGTCATTACGTTTTGAGACAACAGATTGACTGGTTGCAAAATAAGGATTCAGTGGAGCAGAGAAAATGTCAAAATTCAGGAGAAAGTTATTTAATTAAACGAAAAAATAAAAAAGAATGTAGGAATAAACGTAAACGGAGGTAACCAGTAGTGAAATTGGTAGAGTAGGTTATGATTAATGGAAAAAACAGCAGTAATATAACATGACAAAAGTAATGACGACAGATAAGTTGTCAAACCTCATTCGATCTGAAAATAATTGTGTTGCGGTAAATCTTTTATGTCTTAGACATTGATGCTGACCTCATTAGTTTTACTGGACACTCAGAGTTGAAAGCGCTCAGCGAAGCACTCTCAACGGATCGTGCTACTCATCTCTTACAACAACTAGTCAGTTTAAACGGTATTCTTCTCGACAAATCGACTATTTTCTACATGTATCTTCGTGGCCCTCATTCCTCACTTGATTTGACTGGGTTTCGGACTCCTAATTATAAAGGTGCTACGGATAAAAGCGTTATCTAACCCTGAAAAGCCTCAACATATTTAGTGGTGAGCTTGGTACGATTTGATTCGCCATATATATATATTTACATATCGTGACACTATTTTTGTTGCCAGAGTTTTTTGCATATGTATATGTTATATCAACATTACGTTAAAATAAACATCGAAATATTTGGAAGTTAGAGTTCTTAATCCCTACCTTTCTACTTATCTCGCTCTGGCCTGATAATATGGGAGTTTGGTCCTGCCACGGAGAAATGGACTTCGACAGGCTCGGCGCAGCAGAATCGCGTGTACAATTCGTCACAGTATTGAAGGCACCACCACTCGCGTTCAACGGACTAGTCAAACACGGTATGTTTGCTAGCGGTATTTCTGAAACTCATGGCACCGAGAAATAGATCTATCTGAAAGAATGAACTGATATTCACATTTATAGACTATGTTCATTTAACATACATACTGTAACCCAATAAATGTTGTAATTTGTAGATCATGCCTGTAAAAATGGCGTGTACCTGCCCTTGTAGAATTATATCATTTCCTTTAACTGGTCGACAAAGGTTAGAACAGCTATTCCATAATGCCTAGTTGCAGCACAGCTTGTCAACAAAAGTGGTGATTCATATTTGAGAAGTTATTGGCCTACGGCAATCCGATGAAGGCCTTTTCGTTTCATTCCAAAATAACGACGTGAAATAAATAGCTGTGTCTGCAGACCAGATCCTGGAAATCCCCATAACCCTCAGCGACGACGTTTGCCCTCTGAAAGAAGGTATCGGTTGACTAAAAACTAAAGATCTCCGTAATAATCGCATCAGTTTTCCTGGCATTCGGAATGATCTCAGATGATCCAGAAAACCTCAGAAAGTCCATATCGAAAAATAGACAACTCTTACTGACCTTCGTGCTGTAGAAAAATTGTTTCTCAAACCTACGATCATTGGGGCCGAAAATAAGATCAGTGAGAAGATTCACTCCCAACATTTAACAAGGAGAAAATCCGAAATGGTGAATCCAGGAACGCTTATTCCGTACGGAATGATTCAGGCATGCATGCGTAGTCACTTTATGTAGCGTAGATATACTATTCTGTCACGGGCCTAAATATGTTCTTCAGTATATTACTAACTCATACAATAGAACTAATCAGAATGAACACGTAAGATCTTAAAGATTGGGTTGTCACATCAAGTCAAGTATATAATTAGCGACTGTGTCTATTATTCTAGTAGAAAGGATAAATTCAGTTAGTACAGACGTAGACATCAGTATCACATTGGTGAAACCGACTAAAAAAGCTCATCGTGTTATTAATTCTCATATTCACCCACTCTATCGGTTGATTTTCACTTACGTTAATCCATTATTACATTTGTCTGTTGATGAATGCTCAAGGGTACGGTTTCATCGTAGTGTTGGGTAGTATTCGAACCTGAATAACTAGCTCAATAGATAAAAAACTAATTAACTAAAATTAAAATTGGCTATCACGGTTCTTTAACAAGCATTGACATCATTTAAATTGTACACCTAACAAAGGTAAGACTCGATCAGCTGTTCACTATAAATTAATCCCCCATTTATTCTCTACAAACTATCCTCAGCAATGTTTTGCTATTTGACCTCTTTGTGCATAATTCTTTATTACTGTGTTCAATGATCAAATAGAAAGTACGAATATCAGAAGTTTATATTAGGATTGAACCTCAAAATTTGCTGCAAACTAAAATTCTGACTAGGTTGTTCGTCATGTAAACTCTATCTATTCGGCTTGCAAAGGTATGGATTTATATCAAATAAACATACAATGGTATGCTAACTCAATAATACGACATATTTGATCCAGATTCTCTTCAATTTATGTTGATATGATAATTAACTTTTTCAAATAACTAAATAACTGCTGAAGTAACTCAGAGTAGTTCTATGGTTGCACTAGATAATTTTGTATTATATTTATCATCCTTAATAACATTATACAGTTACTTTAACACTGATTGACCATATGTTACATTACAGCCGTCGGGTTGCGGTTGAAATCATGTATATTTAAGTTATGTAAGGCGACACTGTATGGATATACATATTCCATGTGCATAAACAGTCTGAATAAAAGTTTTAACCAGATATTAGCCGTCTAAATGTACGTAATATGTTAGTTAACCCTTGATAATGAGTATTCTGCAACAGCTTTTTATGAGACGGATACGCTATCCACATCTTTTAAACTTTGGTAAAACTGATGATTACCAAAGTTTACTATAATCTCCACTGAACCAACTGCAAATCAAACCGGCACGCACAGATCATCCTATAGATGTCACTCTGCCAACGGTCGAAGAAATCAGGATGGCCATCAGACAAGTCAAGAGTCGGAAGACAACAGGATCTGACAACGTACTAGCCGAAGCACTGAAGTGAGATTTAGTAGCAACTGCAAACATGCTCTACGTTCTATTCAACAAGATTTGGGAGGACGAATAAGTGTTGACAGACCGGAGAGAAGGATACCTCATCAAGATACCAAAGGAAGGAGATCTGAGCAAATGTGAGGACTACAAAGTCGTGACTCTACTGTCAGTACCAGCAAAAGTTTTCAAAAGAGTGTTGCTAAACCGGATGGAAGATTCAGTAGACGTCCAACTTCGAGATCAACAGACGGGATTTCATAAGGATCGGTCGTTCACTGACAAAGTGCGATACTATGGATTATCGTTGAACAATCAGTTGAGTGGAACTGGTCACTATACATCAACTTCATTGACTCTGAGGAAGTGTTTGACAGTATGGATAGGATGACCTTGTGGAACTCTTCGACATTATGGTGTACCTGTGAAGATCGTAAATATCATACAGAATTCATAAAACGGACTACACTGCGAAGTCGTTCATGGAGGGTATCTCATAGATCCATCCCAAGTGAGGACTAGAGTCAGACAAGGCTGCTTATTCTTAGCCTTTCTTTTTTTCTGGCGATCGACTGGAATATGAAGACCTCGACATCAGAGGGGAAGCATAGAATACACTGTACAGCTTACATGCAACTAGACGATTTCGAATTCGCAGATGACCAAGGTAACTCGACCTGGAGTCCCTTCGGTAGCTACCGCTGGTCCCAAGCCCGGATGAAGGACGAGGGTTGAGCATGGGGTTAGCGATCCCATCCCGTAGAAAACTAACTCGCTAAAAAACGCTAAAAACGATAAATGACCTAGGTTTTCTATCCCATACACACTAACAAATGAAGATGAAACCAACTAGTGTAGCAGCAACTTCTGCACCAGTAGGCCTCAAAATACATAAGGAAAAATGCAAGATTAGAAAAAATCATCACAGATAGTACCAATGCAATTACAAAATATTGAGAAGCTCTGGAAGATGTGAAATCTTTTACGTAACTGAGGAGCATGATCAATGAACAAGGAAAATCTGATGCAGATGTAAAGGCAAAGATTGGCAAATTAAGGGCTACATTCCTACAATTGAAGAACATGTGGAACTCAAACCAACTGTCAACCAATATCAAAGTCAAAATCGTCAATACGAACGTCGAGATATTTAGTTCCATTGTAAGGAGCTGGAATTCGGAGAACTACTTCAACCATCATCAAAAAGGTAAAAGTGTTTATAAACAGTTGTCTGCGCAAGATACTCAGTGTCCGTTTGCCGGATACCATCAGCAACAGTCCACTGTGAGAGAGGGCAAACCAACTTTCATCTGAGGAAGAAATTAGGAAAAGACGTTGGAGGTGGATAGGACATACATTGCGGAAAACACCAAACTGCATCTCGAGGCAAGCGCTAACTTGGAATCTTGAAGAGAAACAGAAGTGAAGGAGATCAAAGAATACACTGCTCTGAGAATTAAAAGCAGACATCAAAAGAATGAATAGCAATTGGAAAGGATTTTGCGGGACAGAGTTCGATCGAGAATGCTGGTGAGAGGCCAATACTACTCGATGAGGGGTAACAGGTGTAATCAAGTAAGTAAGAAATGTTCGTCTAACTTTATTAAGGATAACATCCAAATCTTGTATGTCATTCAAGTGAACTCTGTTTATTTTCAGCCAGTCAAGACATTTACCAAACTTCTTACTAACCCTTTCCTTTTCTCCTTATCTGGTGATTCAATGTACCATAATACCCATAGAAATTTAACTATTTAATAATAAAAAATAATACTTGAAATTAACAGCACTGTGAATCACTCTTCTTCGTGTTTACAAGTTTTATTACAGAAATTGATGAAATCATACATTTTACGATCTGATAACCACGTCCGTTATCAATATATACTTAATTCTGCTCTGATATGTTTTCAGTAATTAAATAAAAATAATATATTTGTAATATCCCAATGAGTAGAAAATTGGATTTTCTGACGTTTCGTGACTTAGTGTAAGTCACTTCTTCAGTAATTGTTCATCATACAGTAGTCGGCATTATTCCATTTCGTTGATGACAATATAAATGAAATAAACTCAATTATTTGGGATACTTATCACTTTAACAGTAAAATTACTAATAAGCACACTTCCGTTTTTAAGAATTTAATTTAATTCTACTGTTATGTTTCATAACGAGGATATACATGAAACCATGAATTCTGTTTACAGTTATTCAGGTTGAATATTCTATGCACAGAATTAAAATATCCCAAAAATTTATTAAAATCCAGTTTGTGGAAACTTTACTACAGTTCACACTAGACAATAATATATTTAAGCCATGATATGAGATCTGTGTGAGACCATAGTTGGAACACAAGTATTTTAAAGTCATTTTTGATCATAATGAATAAGTTGTAGTGACTCACTTTTATCACGAGAACACGATTGGTTTATTGAAAACAATTATTAATATAACCATTTGTACCAGTGTTTGTTTTAATGTGCTTTTGTTTGATTGTGGTAATGACAGCTATATTGTGCTTCAATTGTTATTCTTACACTTTGATTGTGACTTCGCGCGAATTCGGTTACGTTCGGTAACCAAGCTTGTATCCTGGCACGATTTCGGTATTCTTTCGATACCACGAGATCGCCAGCAAATATATCTCGATTTGATCCATTAATTGCCTTCTGATATTTGGCTTCTCGGGGATTTTATGGAATCATTTGACACGAGTATCTTGGTAGCGGTGTTCATAGTCAATCTTCACTCGACAGCACGCTACAAACTCTTAGCTTTGACTGATTTGTTTGATATCTACTTTGGTACTAATTGACCTTATTATACTTAAGAGGATACACAAATTCAGCCTAACCCGCGTGGTAACTTATTTCAGGTAGACTGATGTTAGTTTTTTCAAAAATTAAAGAAAAATTATTTGCCTTTTAGACCACTACCATAACATGTGAAACTTAATAAGTTGGGTAACCCTCAACAACTCATGCTGGTCAGCAACATGTATTCTACTATGTGCATTTTATATATAAGATTTTTAGTTGAGGTGAGATAATGTCTATTAAAATAGTTAGTACTATTAATGACTCAGTAATTATAAGTTTCCGTTTGGAAGAATTTGTCATTTTTCCAATGTGAGTCTCGTGAACTGTATTGATAATGATTACTTTCATAACAATGTAACCTGAGAATGGCAAACTAAACTGCACGTGTACATGTTTTTCTTATTTTTCTTACTGTTAGGAATATAGTTCATTGTCATTTTGATGTGAATACTGACTATTCTGGAATATGATAAACTTGTCATGGTCATTTTGGTGATTATCTGTTTGTTGTTATTATTTTCCCATTAATAACCAAAGCTGTTCTGATTGAAAGTTTCTTTCTTTTGTTGACATGATAGTCAAAAGTGATTGAGAAGAAATTAAATCATGTAAGCAGAATAATTTGTATCAAGGGGCATAAATTATACGTATGAATTCAACAGTTTTCTTCCTAATAACTTAGTGTTTGATAAATTATTGATCAATTCAGATTTCTCATAAGCTGATAGTATAGGATTTTTGTAGTGGACTTTTTAAATAAGAGAAATCTATTAACAGTTGTTAGATTTATTTTTAATCGAAATAAAATAAAGTAAATTATTCAAGTTATTTTTTGAAGTGTTTCTTACAAAGTTTTCAGTGCTATTACCCTAACTTTCTATGGTGGTGTTTTAGATAGTATTACACCACTGTGTATTGCTATAGGTTTCGACCGATAGTTCCAGTTGATGCCTTAACACACTCTATTTTTTAAACATATTACATTAAGTACCCATAACGAACCCCAAATATTCTTTTCTATCTTATGACAATTCTCAAATCCGGTCAAAAGAAATGTAATTTATTCACTAATCCTTTTAATATAAGGATAGGTGCATCTATTGAGTATACAGCATTGTAAGAAGTAACTAAACGGTTTTAAATTTAGACTATTATACTAGATTTATTTGTAAATTGAATTATTCTATGGTCTACGACTGAACCGATGGTTATATTTTGTCGATTCAGTGCTAAAAAACATTGATTGTTTACAGTGTAATGACGGATAGAAAAATGAAATCTACCAGTCAAGTGGGTTTTAACAGAAAATCTCAGAGGATCTCGAAACAGTAAATGATTACTTAGTGAAAATAATAACATGAAATCATAAACACCGAGGATTTTTAAAATTGTAATGGGCTTCATTCTAGTCTTCATACTCAGTTAAACTTCTTGGCAAATAAAATTTAAAGTGCAAACGATCAGAAAACTTGAAGATTATCTAAACTGGTGACATAAAATTTACCCTACTTTATGAATATTACTGACAGTAAAGACATTCATTTACCCCATTAAACTGTCATATATATATATATATATATATATATATATATATATATATATATATATATATATATGCAAACTGTCAATCAGTTGTTTAAAACTTGACTGTTCCTTTTGCAAATGTCATCTCAGGCTTCACCGTTCCTTCATTTTCACGGCAATTGTTCACGGTTCTCGTTCTATTTTCTTCGATCTTCTTAACCTTCTGCTGCAGGTATTCCACTTTCGATTGGTCGTACATACTACTTATATCTGTCGACATCAGTAGTACACACCACAATACGACTTATGCAATCTTAACACTGTTACAACAATGTCGTATCGACCGGTATGAGCAGTCTAAAGTTCTTATTAGTTCTTTTTCTATCTAGTTCCGCCTATTGAGTCCAGAACGCCAATATCGGTTTCCACTGTGCGAATAATTTATTTCAGACATATTTGCTTTATATATAAGCAAACCAAAGTACATCATACCATAAATAAAAAATAACAGTTGTGCAAGGATCAAGGCCTAAAAGTGATTGTGGGAGACTAATCGACAAACTGAGTATAATTTAAGAATAGTAAATAGTATCATAATAGTCTGTAGGTGAAAATAAAGCTTATAATAAGAGGAATATAAATATACAGAATCTAGTTACGCAATAGTTATACAATAGTAACAAATGTACAATGTTAGTCCATTAATAGTTCTAAAAAGTTACCCGTAAGTTAATCTTCGCCAGGATATAACAATTAGAATATCAGTTAAAATGCCAGTTGCATGAAATGCATGTAAAGCAACACCAAGCATCATTAGTTTTCACGCGAGATTTCGAATGTCTTCTTAGTCGCAGCTCCCAACACCATAATCATTTTAATAGCACTCGCCTTAAACTAAACTATTACACCCCTTCCGTATTATCGAGTAGGCAACGTAAGCCAACCAATAAAATATACGTATTTGATTGGTTAATTAAAATTTGACTTCATTCTTTTTCTTGCTTCATGGTTGGTTGAATTGTCTTTTTAACGGTACATAGCCTAAATTTTTACAATATATACACAGAAAATAAGAGCGGAATATGTCTCGTTAGTCCAAGCCGGAACTAAACAAAAGGTATGCATACAGTGATTTATTACTTTAATCTAAGCGTTACATGATTAGAATTTCAATTTAGTCTTAATTTACATGTAAGTCTCACAAATCATAAAAGTAAGAATTTTAAAAGTGGATTGACTGACAAACTCATAACACCACTCTTATGACTGCTTATCTAGATAAAACTTAACTTTATAGAGTAAGTTTAGTTGATATCCTATCTCTTACTCAATATTCAGAGACTATGTGTACAAGCACTACTATCAATAGTAAAGTCAAACGAATTTTGCAGTATGATTTTATTAATGAGACTTCGTTGCCAATATTGCACAGCAACCATTTACTAAAACAAGACAATCGAACGATTATTTTGTTTTGTTCTAGTCTAGCCATTACGAGGTAATTTAATAAACAAATATATTCTTACACTGCCGCTGTATAACAGATTAGCGAGTTAAATTATGTATAGATTATCATGAAACAGCTTGCAGAGAAGTATGCTTATGAACAAACGAGGAAAGGTCATAGATTTTAAAATTATTTGTTGTTGCTATACACCAACATGAAAAGAAATAATGGTACAGCATCAATCTAAATTGCTAGAAATTGAAGTTTAACTTTTACTTAGCTGTGATAGTATTTACTGGAGTTTTAAATCACGGACTAACTTCGTGCACTACTGTCATTTGACTGAGTTTAGAAATACAAACCATTGAAAACCAGCTCAACAATCTGGGGGTCAAATTCTTGACTGGGGGCCTTCAGGTTTTGGATCTTATCTTTGGTCAGTTTTCACATGCCCATTACTAAATAGTCCCTTACGAGAACAAAAATGTTGTCCAAAGCCTTCTAATTTCCAATGGTTGCTCAATTAAAGTCATTTCCCAATGCAAAACTACGAAATTCAACAATTCCCTATGCTAATGAAGATACTGTATCTGATAATCGTTTATTGTGACCATGATGCAAGACAATTTATCATGATCTGTAAGCCGAATTAAGTGGAAATTATCAATACACAATCTTTTCAGTATTGAGTAGTTATTCAGTTCACTTAAATCACAAAAAAGATTATTGTTTTTGTAATTTTTGTTTTATGTTTAACATTCACTGTACATTCCTCAGTATAGTTTTAGTGAAGAAAATTTTGTTTCTTTATGCGCATCAGTTCATGACCAAAAAATGAACCGTACAAATTCGACATTAGATGAAGCGTATGCGACATGCAGTGGATTGGATTTAACTTTAAAAGATCAATCTGTTTTGGAATCCCATGTACAAGCCTCATCGACACCAAGACGATTAAATTATATCCCATCAAAAACTCTTCACGAACAAAACGATTATTATTGTTCAGAACAATTCAACGCAGAAAATAACTCTTTTATCATTGGTGAACATATAAACCAAGTTCAAAATAGTAACGAGTCTCTAGAGAATAATAAACAACTTGATCAACGACTTGGATTGAACTATAGTTCAGGATCATTTAACAGTAAAGGTTCAACTGTTTCTTGTTACCACTCGGTGCAATCAAATAATTTGGACTATAGTAAAGAAACTGCAAATCCTGATAAACCAAGTCCCCTTGACTTACGTATTAAGTCATTCTCGGACGATGCTAACTTGATTAATAACAAAGACAGTGGATATTTAGTTATTACTACAGACACCAAAACAGAATGTGAAATATCCACCCATATATTCTTATCTAATCAGGCGATGCCTCAGACAAAGCGTTCAAATATTGAAAAACAAACGGGAAGCTCCTTCAACATCCAGTCCATACTAGGAGTAACAGATCAGTTTAAAGTATTTTCTGAAACTACCAGTAATACAGATAGCAATACAAATGATGATAGCATAAAAAATAATAATATAGAAATAATAGATCGAACAAAAACCTCAGATTCTTTTTTCGATCAGTTTCTAGTTGGTTATTTGCAAGCAATGAATCCATTACTACTGAGTTCACGTGGAACTCAAATACAGAATATAATTACACCACCACAACCGGTGGACACTACTGGAACCATACACTCTACAACTTTAGTCTCGACGACAGTCCCGTTAAATGAAACAGGTACTGTGAAATTCTCAGTTACGCAGCGTGCAAAAAAGTTGAATCCTACTACACCAATGTATAGCATAACTAACGGTATGACCAATAGACAATTACACGTGAAAAATAATGATCCCATTCATGACAGTTTAAAACAAACGGAACGTATTCAACAATCGATGAAGAATGTTTACGATTTGAGTGGTTCATCGCTCTCGAGTGAAGATGATGTAATAACTAGACAACGATCCAAAACGTCTGACGTAGGAAAAACACCTGTTATTCTATATTGCCCCGAACCATCAGACAGCAAAACAAAAGTGAAGGTAAAACGCATAGTTCTGGTTAAATTTGAGTTATACTTCTTTCCATTTATTGTTTTTTTTTAATGAATATATATATATTAAAACCACAAAAGTTTGAGAAATGAAAATCATGTATCATTCCTGATTTGAACTAATGAACAGTAGACATAATTAATTTGCTTTTGGTTAAATAGTGGAAAACATTTGAAGCATCAAACAAGTTGGTAAATGGTTTGACTGATATATTCAAGTGTCATGAATGCCTACTGTCAACTTGGAACAGTTTTCTGGTTTTATAAACAATGTACTCTCACCAGAATATTCTCTGCAAATTGAAAGCTATCTAATTAATATTAAAATGTTATAATGTTACTGAACTAAGCAACAATCACTAAAATAATTTGATAGTGAAACGATGGTAATTCTCTATATAATTAAGCATATTCATACACTGGAACTTCTGGTGTACAAAAATGTACAAATATGACATAAAAGAGGTTACGAACCACATGATATGAATTTTTCAACTACGTTACGATACCCTAAAGGACCACAGATGATTTATTTGCTTTTGTGAGAAGCGGTGTAGAAATATGGAAAGTCAATTGCCAACTGGACAGTAGTATCTTGCTAAAGTACTTCTCATGGCCAAATGATTGATCAGCTTATAGGACATGTACATTAGTGGTATATGATGTTCTCGTATGAATCCCATACTAATTAAATTGGTATTCTAACATAATCTCCACTAGCTTCTTATTTTTCCCCTTAATTTGTGAAGGCCAT
Organism: Schistosoma margrebowiei; assembly: GCA_944470205.2. Lineage (NCBI taxonomy): Eukaryota > Metazoa > Platyhelminthes > Trematoda > Strigeidida > Schistosomatidae > Schistosoma > Schistosoma margrebowiei. The sequence goes on along the minus strand of OX104024.1, from coordinate 31,564,646 downwards.
GCTGGAACGGAATGACCCGTGTTTAAAATATGTCAATGATGGAGCTGCGATACGCAACCCATTTGCTATTGATCGAAAAATTCAACTGGTCCATTTAACTTCACTATTATGTAAGTACGTTTTCGGATATAACATACATGCTTTGCTGTATATATATGAAATGTTCTAGATTATTTATGTTGATGAGAGATGACTCTGACAGTAGCTCCTAGTGCGTCGCTCGAATCTATATCATCAATATTTTATTTAGTTGAAAGACTAGCCTTACCAAATCCTAGCATTTTGTACAATTGTTTGGAAACAAACGAATACCAATTACTGGTACACTACAGTCACATTTCCAAACAGTTACACGGGAACCACTCTATTAAATATTTTGAAATTATTACTGAAGTTATTATTATTATTATATTCACAGTACCTTAGATAAGCATTTTATTATAGCAATTGATGGGAAGACTAATTACTTATATGGCCAGGTGAAAGTTAATTCTGTTCAACCGAGAATAACACATTCTAACAACTAGTGTTTAACTGATGGTTAACTAAAGGTGTGTGTGGCAGTTATTTTATAATGTTACAGCAGCCAGACAGTAACAGAAGGAGAACAAACAAAATCTGGTCAGATCTAGTGTTTGGATTACAATGTTTTATAGGTTAAGTAATAATATACACATGAGTGGATAACAACAAAATATTAAAATATCTTTTAACAAATATATTTATTCAGTTGGTATTGTTTTGTTTGTATCTTCCCATTGAGGTTTAAGACTGCGATTGATCAGCCTGTTATTGGCATATGTGCATGCTGTGCGCATGCCTCGATATTGCCTGAGGTGCAGGTACATCCAGCTGACGAGTCCCAAATAGGACGAAACGCGCGTCCTGGATTCCATTGCTAGCCACCATCCATCTTTGCTAATAAAATATATTTGTTTGCAAATGATTACAAGTAATTTATAGATAACAAGTTTGTTAGTGTTATGATTACATGCCATACACTTCGAGGTGATTTTCCTCCTGAATTGAGAACAGCTAAGTGTTTACTGTTATTCATGTAGTATTGAAGAGACTTTCAGTTCAAACTTAATTACCTCTTGGCAGTACTAACCCGATACTCCAAGAAGTATCTAACACAAAACTTAAAATTACTATTACATTTCTATTCAGTGCCTTGCAAGAACTGTGTTTGCAATGTAACTTGAGTTTTTCCATTTGGGTTATTAAACGGGTTCCCGAGTTGAATACTACTGACGAGTCCGTGATCTAGAACGAAACAGTGATCTGATATTTTCAGGTGCTTTAAAGATTGTCTGACCCCTAACAGTTCATGATAAAAAATAACTTGAAATCAATAACCCATTCATACACCAATCTTTTTGCTCTTCTACAAAGTAGATTAATGAAGAGGAGTTTATTTGTAGCTACAGTATTGCTTATATAATCTACAATGTTCTCCAGAAATCAAAAATACCCCATAAACATAACTTGAAACATCATTGACACCATGATCAGAATATCTATGAACTAGTAAAAGTTAAATAGTAAAATGAACTATTTAAGTAGATATGTTGATGACTTAAGGCAGTATCGGGGCAATCCGCACAGGTTTCAAACATGCCGATAAGATACTGGTCAATAGTACTCCTAAATATCAATGGGAAGATTCAAACAACCAGTACAAAAATGAATTGGTTTTAGATTATCATATGATCAGTTTAATATTTTTGGTAAAGATTGCGACTGTTGGTCATTCATGAGTTAACCTATGCACGCGAGAATATCATTATATTTTGATAATGATGAACTTAATTAACCTTAATTTTTTATGTAATTTTGCCGATTTAATTTTTATTTACTCAAATCAGTGGTGAACTATTAAATAATATGTTATCTATATTATCATTGCTTTAATTGACCAGTTGTGTTTACCGATATGACTACTTTTTTTCATCAGTTTAGGGGTTGTGAAGATTGTTACGTTTTTTTATTGAGATCATGAACCGATTGATGTTGATGATGAGTCTCACAATAGGACGAAACGGCTGTCCAGTGCTTCCAGGTTTTCATTGGTGGTCTAACATCAATCGGTTCATGATCTCAATAAAAAAAAATACTTTTTTTCACTCATACATCTAAATAAATGATTAGAATAATGATTATGATTCACAATATTGTACATTTCTTAGAATTGGAAATTATTCAAATTCCGACTATAAAATTGGTGATTGTTCGGTTCGAAACACAGTTTTAACAATATTTCTGACCACTGTAAATTAGTTTCTTTGGATAGAAATTAGTTTGACTAAAATGAGGTACACAGTTTATGCTTTTAGTGAATATGAATGTGGTAAGCTTAAATGAAATATTGAATTTAGTCAGCAGTCATTCAGTAAATGGTAAAATGAGAATAACGAAACCATGCAACTAGATAAAGTTCTTGTAACATTATTTGACTAATCTACTCATGTTCAAAGGAATGTTAAGGTGCTAGTAACCCTAAGGCAAAAAAACTTGGTTAAAATGTGTTTTAGTTGATAATTCTCATTCTTAAGATCACCACTCAATTTTGTTTCTATAATACAGTTAGCCTTTTTTCACCATGAACAGTATATAACATGCTGTGAGATTATTTTATAACCCTTTTACAGCATGAAGAGGGAAATTCATCAAAAGAATTATACATGAGAAACTTATTAATTAATGCGGATTTTTTTAATTTTTTAATGGCAGTAAAAATATTATTATTATTATTATTCCCCAATAACTCTTAATATTCGGGATAAGAGGAAATTTAATTTGTTTTCTCAATTGTCTTGATCTATAATTGTTTTTATGCTTCACATTAAAAAAAGAGATTAAATATTAAGTCACTTTTGAAAAAAATTATTATTCTTTTCACTTATAATTGTTTCAATCTTTCCGGATAAGTTTTTAATGGAATCAGCGCAATGTAATGAGGTGACTTTTACTAATTCGAAAATCCTCTCTGTTAAAAGCTACTTAACTCTTTTAACAAATAGTGGGTTAATTATGAGAACGAAAGCACCATCATAAAATCATCGAGGAACTTAACTTTTTTACTATCTTACCGAATACAAAAAGAGACGATAAGTTATATTTTTTTTCCGCAATATAGTTAAAATGATGCTCATTGGTTATAATTTATGCATTTTATTGAATTTTTCTTCAAAATCAGGTGTCAAACTTGATAACGATACATATTTGTGCAAAGGATGCAACCGTACAACTAAACGTTTAAGACCAATGCAACAACACTTACTATCACACAGTTCAAGTAAATTCAATCTGTGTGTTAAGTGTCTCAAAGGTTTCAACGATAAGTACGATATGAAACGGCACACACGCAAACATACTCGTAAGTTTAATCTTCAATGTAAATATTACACTATATATATAATTTATCCAATTACGATTGGAGTTTCTTTTCCAGATCAAAATCACAACATATTAATGAGGTTTCCAAATCGAAACCGATTAAATTTAAGTTCAATCTGAGTAATAATCATGTTCCTTAATAGAATCATAATACCTTATAATTTCATGTAAACATGATAAGGGAAAACTAATGTGTGGATTTTCTACTTCAATACTAAATCTCTAGTCTTCTATCCATAAAAATGAAACATAATTCGTGATACTCTTCCATAATACACTCATGATCAATTCAGTGTTGTGAATTGACGGATTTTTGTTGGATTTATTATATAGATTTCAGTCATTATAGTACTAAATAAACAATTACAGTGATAAGTTTGATAGTCAGAAGGATGATTTCGCCTTAATGTTGAGATGCGTTTGTTCTGAGTAGATGTAATGTATCTTACTAAGTTAAATACGAAATTACATTGATGTTTGTCTAAATATATTCTACTTTGAGCAAATAACATAATGATACTATTTATTATTTAATTATCAATAACACAATTTTTGCTTTTCATTTCAAAAAATAACTACAGTTGTACGCCCGTACGTCTGTCCAGAATGCGGACGATCATTTAGCCAGCGTTGTTCATTAGAAGGTCATCGACGCAAAATACATAGGATTCAGTTGAATTATCCACCACATCAACGTCGTGAAATAGTACGTGTTTGTGAAACCTGTGGTTATTCATGCCCTAAATTATATGATATGTTACAGCATACATTAAATAATCACCCAAACAGTAACTGTTTACCAAGACTACAACGCCAATTGATAAGATATAAAGAAAAACTCCAGAGTACTTCACTTACATCAGATGATGACAACCAATCTTCAAATATACGAGATACACTAGAAGCAACTCGTAATTGGTCTTGCATATCACCATTTTCAAACAGTCATAATTTCATTTAACCAACTTATTTTGTGAGCAAAAATTCTGACTTCAAGGACACAACCTAATAATCAAATACTTTTATTTCTTTATCGTTTTTTTACTGCAGAGTCATAAATATTTTATTTTATTATCAAATCAGCTTTTTTTTTAAATCCAGAAAACAGAAAACGGTTCTATGTAAAGCATCATTTTCTTCGGGTTTTTTTGGTGCTAATTCTGTACCACACAATGATAGTGTACCATTATAAATATTATCCCTTTTTTATTTCTCATTATTAAACTATTTACACACTATGAGCTCTTGTGTATATCGTCTTCGAAATGAACAAAGTTAATTTCTTCTGTAGAAAATATGAACCTGGTTATTATTTGTACGAAAACATTACTAAATATAAAACATTACCATCCATAGAAACATTTTTTCAACATTTAAACTTTTGTTCAAATAAATCCGTGGACTTTTCTACAGGGTCAATGCACCGAAGAACCGAAAGAATTTGAACTTAAAGTTTAGTACATGGTTTGCAATTACTGCAACTTCTATTATCCAAATATAATTATAGATGACTCTCTGAATATTGTAGCATATATAAAAAATGCCGTTATACAGACAGGTGAAAAAATAATAAGCAATAAATTTAAGTCGATTATTCTCACCGAAAAAATGGACTAATTTTCTAGATATTTGAAGAAACGTATCTATATGCTTAAGGGAGTAATCTTTTGTCGTAGTGTTTGAAATCTAGTTAACTTTCACAACCAACCAATTATTTTTTAAGATAACAGCATCAGTAATAATATTCAAGAGTAAGGTGTTCAGTATCACAATTTGAAACCCTCAGATAATTTATTTGGACCACTCAATGCACTTGTTGTAAAATATCGTAGTGAGGTATTTTGAATTCAAAACAAGACAAATATTTATTAAATGTGAACTAATCTTGAAAAAGATTAATAAAAATATGCATTAGTAAGGGTTTCGTAGCAAATCCTCGGATTCTAAATAAACATAAGAAAATGCGCTTAAAAAATATGCAAGTCTGAAAATTGTTCTAAACAATTTATCTTTTAGATAACTGTTTCAAACAATAATAGAATAATAGAATAATAATAGAATAAAACCGTAAAGTTTCAATCCTTTAAATTAAGGTTGAACTCAGTACTATTAAGTAATGTTTCACGTGATCTCGCCCACTGGTAATTAACCGGACAGTTTATTAGTATTTTCGTATACTACATTTACAAAAGGTTTCTTGAGACATTTACTTTACTGTTAGGTATTTCATATTCTTATTTGATTGACATTCCATTCAGCTGTGCATTTAGAATGATACGTACTGACTTTATTTGCTGATAATATTTAGTAACAGTTTCTGGTCGGAAACTTTTCATTCTTGACTGTTAACTTTCTTATTGTTTGTAAAATTATCCGGGGAATTTTTTTGGCGGGGGTGAATATTTTAAAAGGCTGACTCGACTATTTGTAGATAAACTATGGTCTTATTCTCCCTATTTAAAAAAATAATGATAAGAGTGAAGCAACAAACGGAAGGGACAGTTTATTTACTTTAGGGTGCAAAATCGTGATATTTGTTGCAATAGTTAGACATTTTACTTTGAAAAGCTACCACTACACGGTTAGATAATTCACGAATGAAAACAACCAAACACATCTTACCACATTTAAAACTAGCAAGAATAAAGTACAATGCATCGAATTTAACTTAATTGGTACAATTTATTCCTTTCCCTACAAATTCCTATGCATATTGAACATTAGAACAATAAACTGAAATATAACTAGACGAACATTTATACAAAATGTGCAAAAATGTCACATTATTGTATTTATTTCTGACATCTCGCATCATAAAGAAATATGCATAGCAATATTCCAATTATAAAGTGAATATGCTACATTTAAGGGAAGATGGTAGTACCATTGGCATTAGCTTTCAGTTTATTACAAGTGTGGAATTAAATGTCAGATTACTCATGTATAGTTCAGATAACCATGGTATCATCTATATACATCGTTCTAATCATAGTTTGTTGATGGACAAAAAAGTATTCGTAAATCACAAACAGTCCGTTATCATTAATGATAACAGATTTCACTTAACGTTCTCGATTTTGTCTAGATCGTAACGTCACTGAGGATGTTAGTGATAAAAACTAACATTAGAAATGCAACTCACACTTCCTTTATTTTCGTTTTTTGAATACACTAATATAAATAAAGTCTGAAAAAAGTACCATACGAAATGATTATGTAATAAGTGAAGCAACAACAGTTTAGTTTTAATATGTACCCTCAGCATTTATTTTTAATAATGACTATAATCCACATAAAAAGCGATTGTTATGAACAGGAAGTTATTAAACTTTTGAAATGAAGTGATAATATAACCTAAACACTTAATTTGTTTAGAATTGAATACTCTGTTGATTATGGATTACATATATTTGAATGTGTGTCCACATATATAGAGGAAATATAGTTTACCAAGAAATGAAGCTGATCAGCATTTGTGTCTTTCAATTATTTCCACTCCTATGGGCAATGACGTAATCAATAATCGCAATCCATATTCTCATCCGTCCGAAATTTTTTTCGAAAATAAAAATAATAATATATATTTATTTTAACAGATAATTTGAATTGTTAAGGGGGATTAGGTTCATTCAAATTTGATTTAAGCCTTTTTACCCCCCCCCCATATAGAAGCATTCGAAACATATAAGGCGTTATTGAGAATTAATTCTGCTCCCATTCAATAGCAAAACGGTCCGCCAACCGATGTTTGCATACTAGGCTCTCTACGAGTCAGTTTCAAAGAAGTTCATTGAAGTTTGGTCCTTTAGGATAGTCTTGACTTATTAAACTTAGTAAATATATAGTGACTATGAATGTAGTCTCAGGAAAACCTATATAGTAATCGGATACCGACAATTCGTGCCCAAAGTATCACTTCTGAAACTTATAATCTGAGCCATCAGAACCAAGCAGTAACTGGATTTTAATATTAGTCCGCTCCCCGAGTTTGATTGCTGGTCTAGTGAGAGAAAAATATGAGCGTTTCTTAACGAAATAAATCCTATAACAGTTCAATGAGAATAACAGGTAAACCATTGTTTTTGATCAGATTACATAGCTTTCCGAATTAAATATGTACACGAATGATAAGAGCACCTCATTATTATTACAGACACTGTGAGCCTCAATTTAGCTGGTGAATAGCTAAAATTAAAACTCTGGTCATGACTTTATAAGTATTTCTTCAGTTTTCTATAATAAGTTGTCAAGCAAAACAATCAAACTTTTGTTAATTCAGTGTTTGCGTTTGTTCGAATTCGAACGCGTTCAACTTCAAATATTTGATTGACAGAGAGATGTTTTGCTTAATATTATTTCAATTTCCTTATCCACCATGCAAAACTTCAATGATCTTGATGAAACGTTGTAAACTATTAAGTAAATAAAAGTTTTCATTTCATAACACCCAATTGTTTACTGTGTTTCTATTTTGAAGTTCTTTATTTTCAGACAGATCTCAAAAAGTGTTGATTATAGTTACATAATTTTGAAAGTAAAGAGACAATTTCATAGTCTATTGGTTCTGAAGTTCCTGAGGTAAGTTAAGCAACACACTTTTTTGACCCGTGTTTTGCATTAAAAATGTCCAGTTATGAAGAATTATTTATATTCTCGTGTACTTGTTAGCCACTTTTATCACATGACATGAGAAATATTTAGAGATTGTATTTAGAATCTATTTCTACCTTGTCAGTACTGAGTGACTGATTTCCTGAAATACAATTAATGTGTAGAATGTTATAGTGGAGTAGACAAAGGCAGATTCACCTTTAAAATAACCTGAGATCAGTTGAGAAGTGTTATTCGAATAAATGATTATGAATTTATCAGATCTTCGATTCGTAACAGTGTGACACACACCTCTAAAACTAATCGAAGTGGGAAACTAAAAGCCATTAAACTTCCTTTAAAAAATAGCTAGGATTCTTATTCTTTTAATGGTCAATTAGTACTTGTAAAGGTTTATATTTTATTATTATTAATATTAAGGACTGAAAATGATCATACTCTATTGAAATATGTGAATCCTGAGAGGATTATCATGATAGAACGGATAGCGCACACTAAAACTAATGCAGTTTAATGTTCGAAGTCAGTTGTCGAAGAGATAAAAAAAGTAGATGTATATAAAATAACACCGCTTTAATTAGATACCTAATATACATTTTTAATTAATTTCTGTAAATCTATTGAAAAATAAAAATGAACTTTGTGGTCTTTCTCAAAATATTGTACATTGAGCAAGTAATATCAATGTGCATTTGTAGGAAATAAATTAAGAGCTAGTTTATCCAATTTCATTATAAATTGTTAAGAAGTGATTTTCAATAAGTTACCTAAAGAACCGAGTGTTAGATGTGCAGATACATAACATTGATTCTGCCCATCATAAAAAGATAATGAAAACGGGAAATCATTCTGTTCTGATTGTCGTACTTAAAAAACAAAGGGAGTAGTTATGGTTCAATACAAGATTTTAGGTAGATGTAATAAAGGAAGCAAATTCCAGCAAATTTATTAATTTAGCAAGGTGGATTTCAGGCCGGATTAAAATGAAAATGATATTTCTATTAGCATTTGTTGACAGAATTCCTGCGACATTGTTTAGAGTGTCGCAAGATGGCGTGTCCGTTTATGTCGACAAATATCGAAAATAGTTTTGATGCTCATAAGAATTGATTTCTTGTGGTTTCTTTTTAAATACAATGTAAGAACTTTATACAGGACACCTAGAATTGAGTCGTTGTGACCGGTAAAAATATGATAAACGGTTTCTAACTTAGATAATTTAATACCATCATGTAGTTATCTTTTAATATAATTGAAGATTATTTGTCAATTGTCTTTTACATTTCAAATAACTAATAAAACCTGTTGAATATAGCTGCTGTGAAAAGGACAAGATTTCCAATCCCATACAGAGATTTCAGTTAAGCTAACCTAAAATAGAATGCACAATAAACAGGCGAAATATGGGATAAGCGAGAGGATCTATCACGAAGAAAAGAGTAATACTGGGTGTGTGATGAATTATTAGGTTACATGGTTGAACAACTTAAAATAAATTAGGAAGATTTAAAGTCTAAGAATATTTGATTGTCTACAAACCTGCAGGAATGGAGGTAAGTAGGTGCTGACTTAAGTAAATAGTATATCAACATTTTGGGACCTCTTTGTTTTAAATTTATTTTCGTGATGTGTTAGTTTATCCTTAAGCAATAAACCGTTATTTATAATATTAATTCACGACAGCAAATACTAAGAAAACTTTTCATCCAAGTTTTCTTTTCTTTTGCCTCGGTATGTAGACATTATGAATGTTGTTGAAGTCATTTGTTTCTGAGATGTTGGCTATGCTCCCGAAATATCTGTATTAACTGATAACCATAGACTTCAGGATTTACGTATATTCTAATTTAGTAGACCTATTTTTAGTGACTGACAGAAAAATCCGTGACATGTATTACGTGAAATTTAAGAACTCAACTAAATGTATTTCGTTTAGGGTTTCAAGGTGGCAATGAGAGATTAAAATGCCATAAAATAATCCTGTAAATTTCTGACTGAAAAAATTACCACCTCCTATTCAATAGTTGTCAGCTATCAATAAACCTAAATTTAAGATGTTGAGGCGATCTAAATACTTTAAACTGTAAACATTTTCTTACCACTCAAAGAAATATTGATGTTTAACATTGATTTCTACGAAAATAAGCTAACAAATATTAGTTTTTAAGTGATTATTTTTACAGGACGGTGAATTTCATTACTTTTACGTGAAACTTATGGTACTGTTCCTCTTTCGCTAACATAAGTGGTTTTAGAGATTACCGTAAGGTTTATAGGGATAAATGTTGACTTATTTTTTAAATCCACGGCATGTTTTTCAGCATGATTTAAATTAATATGAAAACTTTGATAACTAAAATGGAAGGTTTCATTCAACCATATAAAAATTTTCACACTTCATATGCAGATAATTTAAATTATAAATTTATGCATTTACCAACGGATTTAACTGAGAAATCATATTTTGAATGGGTGTTAAGAGTGTGTATATGTGAGATGAGGGACGAATATTCAATTCATCTAAGCGGAAATTAGTAAAAAAAAAGCGAGAAAATCATAATATTTATCGAAATAGAGGGAACAATAACAATCCTTATTTAGTGTTAAATCATCTGTTAGCAACAAACAAATTAAAAAAAGATTATGATGAGTCTATCCGTCACTGACACACTAAAACAAAAGTTGAAGTGGCAATTAATGAAGTCATATATTTTAGCTCATTTTCGGTTTCATCCTTTTCTCACTTATAGATTTATAATAAAAAAAACAGGAAGTAGGATCAGTCAATGATTTAATCTACGGTTAAAAATAAAACGTGGAATATTCCCTTGTGATTAGTAAGCAGTTGTGTAAATCATACCTTGATGTTTGCCATTGTGATAATCCTTTGTAACATTATGGTCAACCAAATAATAAAGCAGTGTTTTCTAGCTTAATCTAATGAAAACAATAGGGTTTTTATTTAACTATGACAGATACTTATAATTCTCTTATATGAAAAATATGTTTTCACTGACTAATTGGCCATTAGATCCGTTGCATGAAAGTAACCAGCAAATATTATGGGGATTTTGCTATTGCTATTTTTATCGCAAACAGCACTCACTGAGTTCAAATGAATTACATTATCATGTGTTGAAGAAATTTCTCATTTTGTTTTAATTAGTAGGAGAATTCAGAGTAGCTTAATTATTTGCCCATCTTATTACCTTATACTGATAAATGTTATCATTCCAGGCGTCATTTTTCATATCATGACGATTTATATGGATTGGTTTTAAATGCTCGTAATTAGCTTATTATTAACTCCAGGTACTTCTGAAGTATGTGTGGGACAATGAGCTCGGAGGGAAGCCTTGAGAATTACTTACAATTTATTTAATCTATGTGGCCACTTTTATAAATCAATAGTCCTTATTAATATGACTTCTATGTTAGCAAAGTTTCACACTATACAAAGATTACAAGCCATGACTTTTAATACAAAGGTGTTATTTACAAAATGAATAGACCTATTAAACGACATGAAAAATAATTCGACATCATCAGAACTTATCTATGGGTTATCCTAATTTTATCGAAACATTGTAAATTGTTTTTAAATGTTTCGAATGATTTGATTTCCCTGATTACGAGTTGGAATGTCAATCACTCAAAATGGCTGAAAGTTTATAACGTGTGTCAATTTCTACCATCATAAACAAATATAACACTTCTATCTTAGAGTCTATTCAAAATAAATTATTTCATGGTAATCTTTTCATTCATGTATTCTTCTTACTGGTAAGTGGTTCACAGCAATACTTATATAGTCCAGCTTCACGAAAAACTTACGCAACATAGGATTTCATAGCGGAAATATCGACCAAATAAAGATCAACAGTCTTGGGCAATATATAACAGTATGAACGTATACTGATGAGCAAACAAGTTCGTTTGGCTATGAATCATATCACTGATATAAATAGGACTCAAAAGAGTATGGGTTTTGGTACAAACATGGCAGTTAATTAGAAAAAATCTGGATTGAAAAATTAAATGCCTTTGTTCAAAGTTTGAGATAAAATATTTAGTAAAAATCTTCAACTATCTTAAATAACAACATTTTGGCAAGAATTATTCAAGACAACTAGTCCCCTTGATAATGCGAAGATAAAGTTTATTATAATTAAGTGATAAATTTGCGTAATACATTTCGAACAATCTAATCACACATATACCTCTTAAGGCATTGTATATAAAAAATGAAAGGTCAATTAGACGAAAGGTAAGGGGGAAAAAGATGATAAAATACACAAAAACAAAGTGATCACGTTGGATAATAAATCAGTAGAGGATATTGTGCACCACTTTCATTTTTCTGGATCAAATCAGAGAAGCATATTAACTGCTCAAAACTTCCAGTCATTAAAAGAATCGCAAAATAATACTGACATTATTATGGCTAAACTTGATGAAAGATCAGATGTCGTTATAATGAATAAGCCCGTTTACAAAAATAAAATGGGATGATTTCTCAATGATGAAAACGAATTCCAGTCTGATGTTGACTCTGATGGATTAAGTAAACTAGGAAGGAACGAAACTCGAATCTAATGAAATTGTTAAATATGAATGTTATTAACAAAGAGCAGTTTAATTTACTAAAACCTATGGGTTCTGCGTATCCTAATTTATATTGATTACCAAAAATTAATAGGACCAATACTCCCTTACATCCGATTTTATCAATGTTTCGGTGACCTACACACAGTCTTATAAAATGGCTGATAAAAGTAATAAACCCTATTTGAAATCAATTTTGTAAGTACTCTTTGGATGAATCATTTTAATTACTGAACTAATATTAATGTAGAAACAAAGACAATGTGCTCCTTTGATGTAAACGCTTTATTTACAAATATGCCTCGAAAGAAGACTGATATTTCATGTGAGTATATCTCATTAAATAATCTTCTATTGACATTTCCTGTAAAAAATTGGATTTATTATTATGTATTGACAATGTGAAATTCACTTTTGAGGCCAAGGATTTTCGACAGATTGATGGTGTAGATATGGGTAGTCCTTTAGAACTACGGGATATCTGGAAAATCTCACAGAAGAATCAATATAAAAAATGTGTCTGTATAAGCGGTACATGGATAAACGTGTAGATATGAACCACTTGTTAAAAAGACTCGACACAAATTAAAAGCATAATTCTCCTACATCCGAAGAAGAGATGAATAAACAGTTCCCTTTTCTAGACATACTGATTAGTAGGAGAGACGATGGTCTCATCAGACGTTCTGCATATAGAAAGTCGAAATGAACAGGGCAATATTTTAATTCCCATAATCACTGTCCAATACAGTACAAACGTGGATTGATAAAGGTTTACTCAGCAGGATCAATGTAATGGACGCTACTTCCAAGTTTGTTTGTAAGTGGTGTGTAGCAGAACGTGGCGTCGAAACTTGCAGCAATTGTGGGACGGAGTGAAATTTCGGCGAATTAAAAGCATGGCATTGATGTAACACATGGAGAATAGACAGTTCAGATTTCAGAACACACCGGAAGATGCAAATGAAAGCTATGTATAAGCATTATGCAAATACTTCGTAACTTATTATTGCCTATTGTCGTGATTTACATCAATCGAATTCGTACTGGCAGTACCATTGAGGTAGACGCGCAGCTCGTAACTGAAATATTGGTGGGGGACGATTATTCACTGAGATTTATAAACCAATGGAAAAGTAGCAGTATGAATAGACCTGCGACAGTTTTGGCACCCAAAATCAAGTCTATCATACCCTATCATTCATAGGTGACTTAAATAGTCCCATGTTGAAATGAATTAAATTACCTATCAACAGGTCATTTCATGTGGCCCAACACATCGTTATAGAAAATTTGAGGTATATTTTTCATCGAGAACTCAAGCAACGTGTAAGCTATTGTATCACATCGCATTGAGTTTATCAGTTTAAATATATGTATGGAAACACGTATATAGGGAGGAGCAATCGTGGCTGAACAAATATCTAAATGGCTACAAAAAGAGGTGAATTCCAGTGATTAAATAAGATCACATGATGGATAAATATCTTACTTCATTGAAAAACATTTGGTTGAGACCGATCATAGGGTTGATATCAAGTCAGTCTTTGTAGATTTATATTAAAAATTTCAAGGGCATATACTAAGATTTATTGAAGCTTTGGCAATAAAGAAACTGAAACCTTCTTCATGTTTGTAAAAACAATTTACTCTTACCCTTAAACTACCTTGGCAATACTGATTTATTATCCAACGTGGTCACTGTTTTTGTGTATTTTATCATCTTTGTTCCCCCTTACCTTTCGTCTAATTGACCTTCCACTTTTCATATACAATACCTTAAGAGGTATATGTGTGATCAGATTGTTCGAAATGTATTACGCAAATTTATCACACACTACTGACAACTTTCGTCTTCTCACCGTATTATCCAAGTTATTTATTTGTTTGTCATCTAGCAACAATAACAAAGTTGCTAAGATGTATAGACTACTTAATAGTAGTATAACGTCTGAACAATAATTAAAATATTTTTTCTTGAAAATCTGCTTTGACTAACCGTATATGTAAAAAAAACTACAAGTGAATACTCATAATTTTGTCACAAGCTGTGTAATTTAAGTATGAATAAATATTTTAAATAAATCTGTAAAGTCTACCAAAGAGTTTATTCCAGGGAAATTCAGAATACAGTTTACTGTTAAAATATCCATGAAATCTTAATAGGCCATTTGGATTCAACATCCCCAGTACAATTCGATGAGTCAATATGGTCGTATATTGTATTTTTGACAGCAGATATATGAACGAGTAATTGAAAATGAATGATGGTCGTTGAGACCAACTGATTAACAAACATATTGATCCTCACATTAAAAACTCTTCTGATAACCGAATATTTAGATTTTCTTAAAGTCAAATGAAGTTCATAGTTTGTTCTTGTAAGTTAACTACTAACGGTACTCATAATTGCATAGGAATAGTTTAACTTGATGTTTCAGTGTACTTTTACTTTCTTACCTATATGGTTAGTTTCACTAGTTGAATTTTTTTTAAATGAATCACTGTACTGCTCATGTAGCTTCATGCTTAGCTCATGAAAAACTTCTAGATATCTAATCACACGCAAATAAGCTAGTTAATGATAACCCAGTTAGCCAGAGCAGATTTTCAATAAACATCTCAATTAAATTAATATTCAGAAGTTATACTATTATTAAGTAGTCTATATGTCTTAGTAACTTTGTTATTGTTGCTAGATGACAAATAATTTTTGTCAAAATATTGTTGTATAAGACAGTTGAAGATACTTACTCCATATTTGACCGCTAAATACGAATAAAGATATTTAGTTTTGCAATTCGATTTCTTGTAGCATCGTCAATTAAATTATTAGGTGAAGATAAAAACAAACGTCTAGAAACAGTAATCTATATTGTAGTCGTGTACATAATATCAGACAGCTTCTGTATATTTTCGATAATTTGAGGAATACAATTAGCTGACTATATTTCTTAATGAAATGACGCTAAACAAGGAGAGTAGGCTTACATTCTGGCTGTCTAAAATGTGAGTGAAATTCTTTTAAAATGTTATCGAATTTTCCGGGAATCACACGTCGAATTCAAAAGCTGATATCACTTAGAAAACAACTGGAAGCCAAACTACATTAGGAAATAATCTTATCCTATTTTTAAACTCATCATTCTTATTTTCTTCTGAAGTTAAATTAAAGGCATTCAGATTTTGCAATACATAGGTGTTCAAACAACTTTGAGGCATCATAGTCTCATTGTTGATCGCACTCAATCTATTCACCAGTCAAACCCACTTCAGAAATATTTGTGCTCTGATTTACAAGTCCACTTGATGGATTAACAATAAACCAACTTATCCTCCATCTTTGAAACAAGTAATTATCAGACAAATGTTAGTTTGTAAGCAGTAAAGTAAAATATGTGGTAAAACCATATAATATCGACGACCATCAAGCAATCAGTCAGATTTGAAATAGCGCCTTTAAAATTTTGCCTAAAATTGAAAACAGTGAAGGATAGTAAGAGTAAGTAATAATAGGTAAATCCTGCCTATAATTATTTTCGAATATGGTTAAAAATAACTTGCGTAACCAAACAATGAATCTAACAAGTTGAATAAGCTAAATTGCAAGATACGTGCTCTTGGCGCACACTGTACCTGAACGTACGTAATGATTAAAAAGCATTCTCTAACTCTCACATCCTAAACCTGACTCTTACCTAACGTTAACACTCTTAACTCCAGCGCAACCCTTAATCCTGTCTTTTATTCGCTTATCTCTTATGTTGTAACTACTCATACATCACAATTTTGTTGTTACTCTAGTATGGTTTAAACCAATGTGTTACTGAATATTCATCGTTTAGTTGCACAAAAAATGACACCTGCTGTCCTAGTTTTAATCAGTAAGATGTCTAGTTTGGTGAGTTACCTGAATCTTTAAAATTAAGATCAATTTGAGTATCTGATTTTGATAACTGACACCATTCAGAACGACAGCAGAATGGTCTTTCACATCAGTAACTAGGAAAGAAGGACATAATATACAGTAAGTTAATAGCTCAACATTTCACTCATTTGTGGTTTACATTGACCTATTGGTGACCATTAACTGCTATGCTGTTTAGAGTGAATGAATAGGATAAGCATTCACTAATTATCTCCTTACATAATTGAGCATATCTGCATCTTCTCCTTTTCTACACTCTCACTATTTTCTTAAACCTATGGGAAACACAACTTTTTCATTATTTTACACTTGGACGAAAATTAATCAACTAAATTATTTTCTGGTGACATGGTAACAATTGGTCGCAGCGGACATAAAGTCTCAGTAGAAATCGATTCATCCGGCGTGTAAAGTTAACCACCTGTTATAATTCTCTCTTATAACAACCCAGCTATTCCTATTGCTTAATATTCTTGGACACCGATTCACTCGACAAGTCCCCAAATCAGAACACGGTTGAACAGGAAAGATTGTATTCCAAATAACAAGGTTAGATGGAAGTAAGAAGCACAATAGGAAAAACGTTAGTATATTTATAGTTTTTACATGAGAGGATTCTAGAGTGTCCTCCAAGTATCAACCAGCGATGATTGGCTAATTCTTATGCAATCAGCGTGCACCAAAGCAATTGTGAATTGAGTATGCTTTAATCTAATCTATGTCCCGCTAACATCATCCATTGACTTTATTTTACTATTGGAACCGACTTACCACGTTAATCGTACTGGACACTCAAGAAACCTGTAAACATCTTATGAAATCAAGAAGCGGGTGCGAATAAATCAACTAGTTTATATTAGCTCGTTATAACGATATTGAATACGGGAAAAGTATGGTTTCAAAACCCATTTAAATAGGCTTTTTTGACAACACTGTGGGTAAGCATTCATTACCCGTACCTTAAGAAACTAGTCAAAAAATCTAACATGAAAGATTATAAACTTAATAACAAATACCTTAGAATATCTGTTACTGGAGTAATGTGATTTGAAACGAATATTATTTTCTTTCATTAAAAAGGGTACTCTGATACAAACACTAATAGAAACCAAGTAACATCAAACATGAAATAGAAAGAGGATGTAT
This sequence comes from Schistosoma margrebowiei, assembly GCA_944470205.2. Lineage (NCBI taxonomy): Eukaryota > Metazoa > Platyhelminthes > Trematoda > Strigeidida > Schistosomatidae > Schistosoma > Schistosoma margrebowiei. The sequence goes on along the minus strand of OX104024.1, from coordinate 31,546,957 downwards.
ACAGAATTGGAAAATTTGTAACAGACGATACTGAATAGGATGTTTATCGACAAATAACTGAATTGTTTTGGTTTAACTATGTAAAGGCGAATAGAAAAGGGGAAATTTAAGCATTTTTAATTGAAAATAAAAATCATAACAAAAAGTATCGAGAACAATAAAAATGGTGGAATTTCAAGCATATAGGATTTTGTGTATGTTCAATTCAATTTTTTCTTCAACTTTTCAAAATACGTAATTGAACCAATCAAGTGCAAAAGACGACTGACGAAAAATCCTTCGTCAACCGAAGAAATGACAAAAGCATTGGCGATCAACATATTAAGCTGTCATTACCGTTAATAGATGAGGTAAAGCTTGCATCATTAATGTCAATAGCTTGAAGCAGCCTGTCGTCATCATCACCGTTATATAATTTAACTTTCTTCACATGGATTTTGTCAACTGTAGGGTTATTTTTATTACCTTGTATTATCTTTCGAGCTTCTTCAAAATATTGATTTGGATGGTGAATGGTTATTCCAGATATATCGTCTACACTCAATTTTAACATCCCACGTAAATATTCACGACAACTTAGGTGGTAAAGTCTTTCTTTTGTTCGCTGTACAATTGTTTCCACAATATCTAACGACAGACGACCGCCTGACAGTAAACGTTGGCGAAGAAGTTCAGGGTCCATATGCCGAAAAGGACAACCGTGATAATCTCCCGCTCCTGGAGCACTGCCTGAGACAATCTAAGCCATAAGTAGAAGTGAATAATGATATACCGATGAACAAGGTAAACATGTGTGCTTTCAAAAAAACATAAAAATGATGTATATATGAGATATCTAGTATAAATAAACAATACGAATCTATTTTTAGTGTCCCAATAAGTAGACTTAAACAAGTGTTAATTTGATTCAGCTATTTATTCTATAAAGAAGCGGTTAAAATCAGTTCGCAAAACGTAAGATATTCAGTTTCTCGATTAATTAAGATATTACAAATGTTTCGTTATTTTGTTATTATGCGCAGTCCACTAGTGCTCAATTTATTCGAAATTATCTGGTTAAACCTCAGTAATAATACTTATAAACAAACGTTTGTTAACTGATGTATCAAGATTACTCAAACGCGATGAACATTTTTGAAAAACCAAAAAGTCTATCCTCAGTTCCATCAAACTGTAACCAAGTAGTTACACTCGTTTTCGTTCATTGATTCCACTGGTACAAGCAAACCTGGATTTCACTGCTAGCCACTATCCATTTTTGATTAGAATGTTTGTGAATTAAAGCAATACGCACACATGCCAATAAGACACTGACCAATTGCAGTCCTAAACATCAACGGGAAGATCCAAGTAAACAATACCAAGTGAATTATATCAGTATGTTTTTGACCCCTATATGGTTTCTACCATTTCTTACAATGATTTTAATTGTTTACCGAATCCTTAGCTCGCTTTCATCGGGATTTCTATTCTTTCTCAACGGTCTCAAGTCGTTACTTTGTAAATATGTCTCGGAATGTGATGTCTGATGTAGCTATTTTGTAACCTTTTGTGTCACTGGAGTATATAATGTTCATAAGTTGATGCGGACCGGATAACGAAAAGGTTTATGGAAAGACCCAGTAGTGATGTGTTCCGTACTTTAGAAATCCTTCCCAAAATTTTCAGTTAATTGTTATGTATTCGTTGTTTACGAGTCGATCTGAAAAGTATGTTTCATGTATATTTGTCCAAGAACTCCGTGACATCAGCCTACGACCTCGCTGGTATCAATATCACATTAAGCGCGAGATCCACAGTAACACTAAGATTCTTTTCACTATAGAATAAACCAATTATAAATAGATACTTAAAAATTTGCTCATAAGGAAAGAAAACAACATGTTAATGATTAAATTTCCACTTTTACACTACCGCTCAGGATATTTGGGTGCAGCTAATTACCATTATTTTATAACGTTACAGGTAACCAACTAGTAGAAACATTTTATTTCAATCATTGAACTAAAAGTAACTGACGTAGATTAAGACTTTTGATACAAGCAAAACATTTGCTGATGGTAACACAAATACCAGGCAAAAGTAGTCCTAATCCTTGTTGAACATTCAATTTACTAGCTTCAACTGAACATTTAGTTTACATGATTACTTACTTACGCGTGTTACTCCCAATGAAGTATAGGCCACCGACCAGAATTCTCCAACCCACTCTATCCTGGGCCTTCCTTTCCAGTTCTGTCCAATTTTTGTTCATTTTTCTCATGTCTATCTCCATTTCTCGACGTAATGTGTTCTTTGGCCTTGAGGATTCTATGTGAGGGCTTGCCTTGTGATGCAATCAAGTGCCTTCCTCAACGTGTGTCCTATCCACTTACAGTGCTTCTTCCTGATTCATTCCTCCGCTGGGATCTGGTTTGTTCTATGCCACAATAGGTTGTTGCTGATAGAGTCTGGCCAACGGATCCGAAATATTTTGCGTAGACAGCTGTTAATAAACACATGTATCTTCTAGATGATGGCTTACGTAGTTCTCCAAGTTTCCGCTACACAGTATAACAGTCTTGACACTTGTATTAAAAATTATGACTTTGGTGTTGGTTGACAGTTGCTTTGAGTTCCAGATGTTCCTCAATTGTAAATATGCTACTCTTGCTTTACTGATCCACGCCTTCACATCTGAATCAGATCCACCGTGTTCATCAATGATACTGCCCAGATATGTAAAGGTTTTTACATCTCTCAAATGTTCTCCGTCAAGTTTGATTCTGTTGTTGCATGCTGTGTTGTATTGGAGAATCTTGCTTTTCCCTTTGTGTATGTTGAAACCTACTGATGCTATACTGGCCGAGTTCTCCTGCATTTGTTGTTGCGTTTGCGATAGAAGAGCCAGATCATCTGTGAAGTCTAGATCGTTCAGCTGCATCCTAGCTGTCCACTGTATCCCATGCCTCTCTTCAGATTTTAACTTCATGATCCATTCGATCACCAGGAGAAAGAGAAAACGGTGAGAGTAAGTAACCTTGCCTGACACCGCTCTTTACCTCGAACGAGTCTGTCAACTGTCCTTCATGCACGATTTTGCAGTTTAATCCATCACAGGAATTCCGTATGTTATTGACTATTTTCTCAGGTACAATGCCATAGTGTTGTCCTGTACACGCTATCAAATGCTTTCTCGTTGTCAATGAAGTTGACGTAGTGATGAATTCCATTGAATTGATTGTTCCACAATGATCCGTAGAGTTGTGATTTGGTCTGTACACGATCTATCCTTACGGAATCCAGCCTGTTGGTCTCGAAGTTGGGTGTATACGGAGTCCTTCATTTTGTTTAACAAAACCCAGTTGAAAACTTTTCCCAGTATTGAGAGGAGAGTGATGCCCCTGTAGTTACCACAATTGCTTTTTGGTATTTTGATCAGGTGTCCTTCTTTTCAAACTGTTGATACTCGTTCTTCATCCCAAATCTTGCTGAAGAGAATGTGGAGTATCCTTGCAGTTGCTGCTACATCTGCTTTTAGTGCCTCTGCTGGGATGTTGTCTGGTCCTGCTGCTTTACCGTTCTAGAATTATTTGATGGCCATGCTGATCTCTTCAAATGTTGATGGGCCGACATCCATTGGGAAGTCCGTGGATGCTAATTCGAAGTTGGATGGGTTCAGTGGGGTTGGTCGATTCAAGAATTATTTGAAGTGATCTACTCATCTGTTTCGCTGTTCTTCAATGTCGATGATTACTTTGCCTTCATTGGTTTTAGTTTACATGATTAGTGATTTTTAATACAAAGGTGACGATGTCACAGGATCAATCAATATGAGACTAAAAACTGCACGGACAAGAACTTATCCTGCAGCGAAATTGATTATCCTCTCCAAAACAACATGTTCTTTGACACAATCAAAGGTCGACAGATATCCCTTTCATGTTACCACCACTGTGTATACAAATTTACATGTACCTGCCAAAGCAGTTACATTGGTAGAACAGAAAGGAGAGTCTACGTCCGATTCAAAGAACATATTCCGAAAAGTTTAAGGTTAAATGGACTGAATGCATTCAACAGTGCTATCGCAAGACATCTCCTTGATACAGGACATGAAGTTGATATACTGAAGTACTTCAAAGTGATTAACAAACAATCAAACTCCAACCTTTTGAAATTCGCTGAAGCGTTAGCAATCAAACGTTTAAAACCAGATCTATGTATACAAAAAGAGACAGTAATAAATCTTTCTTTACTCTGGTAACAATAACCCCCACCCTTTCTATTCATTTGCTCCTATTTATTTATTTATCTATTGCTTCATTGTTGCAACTCTTTCTGAAGTTTAAATTACATCATACATAAATGATTGATTTCAATTCATATTTTCTTTATTACCATTAATCTATTTTCATGAGTTCTAATCACTATTTCAATGTTCCAGAACTTTCCTTCTCTAACTTTATTTATTTATTCGAATCAAACATTTTATGACCTCATTAACTCTATCTGAATCTTTGCTACATCATCATACACATGTATTGATCCTTAATCACACTCTTATGTATAAATATGTCAATATCTGTAATAATTTGGATTTCAAATAATTTAGGTTGTAAGCAGCTGATGAGAACCTAACGAAATAAAATGAACTAATATTATTCTGCACCAATCTTTGTTCTTGGTTGTTAATTCATCCATTTTTATTAAAAATATGTATCCTGTAAAAATTTCATCTGTCAGCATCTCGAAACTCTGTCTTAAGTCTTGAAAACTAATTTTATGTTGGTCCATGCATGAATATATGACTATATCAAAACTTTTAATTTTGTAATTATTACATCATTCCTTTTTAAATTCTTTAGGTAGTACACATCTGCACAAAGCATCTTTATGTTATAAATAATAAAGAAAATGGATTAGTTTTTGACGATACTAAATCAAAATGTATATGTTCCCTACTGAAATATGGATTTAATCAATAACAATATACATTCATAATATAAAAATCAATGTGATTTTGAAAGCATTCAGAATATATGTTAGTTGATCGACATTATATGTAATTCACACTTGTTCAACTAAAATAAATATAATCTCAAATACTGTTTTTTACCCGGAATAGCAGAGTTGATGCTTATTTCCAAATCTATAAGTTTGGCGAAGCCGGACTTTCCATTACTAACACTGTAAGCTTTAAATTTCCAATGCACTGTTAGGAGTATTGATGGATGAATCCCACAAATTTATATAATAAATGCTACTAAGTTATTGACTAATAATCGGTTGATTTGGTTTTTTGTTAGTAACTTGATAAGTTGTGGTAATTTTTGAAAACAAATGGATCATTGTCAAATGAATTCGTGATTGCTGAGCAGCAATAATTGACAACGGAATCAAAGCGTGAACAAATAAAATGCCACGTAGCAGCAAAACAACTGAATAACATCCATTTTTACAAGAGGATCTATATAACTCAATATAATAATCAGTTGAACACCTTCGGAACTTAATATTTATCAAAATGTAGTATACAGCGTAAAAGTAGATTGTTTATAAAAATACCAAAATCACGTTCTACACTAAAAAAAGTAGGTTCTATATACACCGAGAAATCAAACTGGTGTGTGTCAGATAAAAAAAACCTTTGGAACATATACAAACATATCTGACAACAATCAATAACAGTTTTAGACGAAACTTTTGACGAGGGATTATACTACCACTCTACATTAACACAAAAAATAACAGTGTTTAGGTCAACTACAATGGATTGAAGGACGAATTTGGTATACTGTAATGAACGTTTAACAAAAGATAGAAATTACCCTAATGCAAGAATAAGGTGTATAATCTGCACGTTTTCCTTCCTTTCCATAATTATGTCTGATGTTGTAGGCGTAAGCTTTATTAAATTGATCATTGTCATATTTAGGAGAGAATGATTTGCGCCAAAACTTAAGTGACTCTTCCAGAGGTAATCCAATACCCTAAACAAAAGATTATTTCGAAAGGGTATAGTAAAATAAATACTATAAAAGCCAACTCACAAACAGTAGTAAATTATAATTCGTGAAAAATTCAATGCTGATAAATAAATCAATTATATTACTTAAATGAGAAATCGTAAGGAGAAAAACGAGAGAAATATAGCATAAATGAAAACCTAATGTTACCACTCTAAGAGATCTAAGATCTGTGGGGTGACCTCCAAAATTTGGAAACTCTTGGTCATATGAGACTAGGACATAATTGTTGCGACTTTAAGCCCGACTAATTATCACGTGATCAATTCGCCAACCGAAATGCGACTTAAACAATCTTAGTACTGTGCCGAACTAATGATGTTCGACCGGTATGAGCAGACTAGCAAACAAGACCACATCACACCACAAAATAGGAAATAACATTTCAACAAGATCAAGCCCAAAAGTTGACGTGATCGTGGGAGACTGTAATCAGTAAACTGAGTAAGATTTTAGGATAGTAAATCGTATCATAATAGTCTATAGGTCCAAATAAAGCTTGTAATAAGAGGAGTATAGATATACAGAATATATATAATTCCATTAATAGTTCTCAGAAGTTACCCATAAATTTGATTTTCACTAGGATATAACACTTCCCCCTTTTTTGAAGATTGGAAGTTTAGATCCTGATTTTTTTAAAAATATCTGTAACTCTAAATTCTCCAAGCTTATCTCTCCCACGAAATACGGTTGGATCCTCATATCGCCAAGTTACAATTAATGTGACTTTATTTAAAATATATTTTTAGCATTGAATGGTGAATCCAATAGGAGTGACTAGATGGTGAGGATGAAAGGCATTTGATTTGAGGTCATCAGGGTTTGATTCTTCTGAAATATTTTCCTCGAATTTATTTACAATCTCAGAAGTGCTTAATGGATCACCAGGAAAATCAGCATCTATCAAAACTGCATTAGATTTTTTATCACCATTTGATTTATTTGACATATTTTTCCCATTTTTATAAGAAATTTCACCAAAATTATGTGCAACAATAGGGGAGAAATCGGATAAGTTAATTCATTATAAGCTTCTGTCTTTCAATGACTTTGAGTTTCATTTGGTGCAATTGTATTCATCGTACTGCTCAAGTTATTTTCTGGATATGAGTCCGTCCAAATTTCTCAACCAATATCACATGAACCACTATTTTGTTCAGGATAAAGTTTAGTTATAAAGTTATCCAAGACCAAAAGTGCTTCATCGAATTCTGGACTCAGGGTTTCATTTACAAAATCTGTTTCTTGATCAGCCGGTATTGTCACAGTGTTACGTGTATTTGGCAAGATAATGTCTTACAATGAGCCGGAAAATATACCAATTTTACATTTTGTTTAGGGTATACGAGGATTTGAGCATTCCAAAGGGCATACTTCTGAAACGGCCATAACTGGACCATTGTCTGAATCGTAAATAGATTCTTTATTTTCTGGAATATCTGGTAGTGGGGAAAGTTCGCCCAAAACAGCTTCAAGTGGTTACTCTTGGAAGGCTAACATCTCCTGATGCTATAATAATAACTGCGACTGACCTGAAGAAAGTGCCATTCTATTTTTCACTTACATATGTGATAAGTCTTGCGGATTGAACGCTATATTCGTCTCCTAAACTATTTTGTAACCCCCAAGCAAGAACTATGCAGCGAGCTGAACACGACACAGAAGACTCAAAGCATGTGAGCAGTAGTTTACTCCAAGGTTCATTTTAATACAGAAAATACAGGGTTTTTATAATATTTTAAATGTCCTTGGGTTGCTAGAAGATTCTGGAATGCTACTAAACATTGTAGCAGTAGAGCAACCAACCAATCAGAGCCTCTGCATGTGACGTTTCGCTTCCTTGATATTTTTGGCTAAGACTTCAAGTGAACGCTGATTAGATGAAACGCTTCTTAGTGATTCCTGATGCTTGCTTGTCTTCTGCAAGCAATTTTCTGGATCACCCCAACAATACGCCTGTTACCCCTCGTCAGGGAGCCATAGGCCACCCACCAGCACTCTCGTAGCAGTGTGTTCTTCGGCTTTCCTCTTTTCCGTTTCCCTTCATGATTCCAGGTAAGCGCTTGCCTCGAGATGCAGTTAGGTGATTTCCGTAATGTATGTCTTATCCACTTCCAACGTCTTTTCCTAATTTCCTCCTCAGCTGGAAGCTAGTTTGACCTCTCCCATAGTAGGCTGTTGCTGATGGTATAGGGCAAACGGATATTCAGTATCTTGCGCAGATAACTGTTTATAAATACTTGTACCTTTTTAATGACGGTTGTAGTAGTTCTCCAAATTTCAGCTTCTTACAATAGAACTAACCATCTTGACGACTCTGACTTTGATATTGGTTGTCGAGCTTGGGTCCAGTGGGTTTAACTGATTCCGAAAACCTTGAAAATGTATCTCCTCGTTCCCGTAGCTATTTGATTAGATCTTCTGGTCTCTCACATTGTCCGAACATTCTGTGCACCGAAAAAAATGGTTGCTCTGGTTGTTAGAAGGGGCATCAGCCTCGTGACATCTGAAGAATATAGGCATTTACCATGAGGCGTCATAATTCTTCTGAATGAAGATCCTTCAACTCATAGGGGAGAGTTTAAATGGTTCCTTTCTGGTTAGTGTCTTTTTAGCAAAGTTGCTTTCTGCGGGATGGGATTGCCGACCCCATGCTCAACCTTCATCCTTTATCCGGGCTTCAGATAGGCAGTAACCCTAGAGGTTTAGGTGCAAACTACATGCTGAATTTACAGACACTAACGGCGAATTGGATAGCTTCTTGCCATCTAACAGTAGGGTAATATTGTCTGCGTATTCAAGGTCGAAGCCTCTCCTCAAGTAATGTCTGCACAACCACATACTTCATTAAGAGATGTCTACAGAAAGTCATCGATGGTAACGTTGAGGGGTGACGAAATTCGACACACCTGATTAATTCAATTGTTAGATCGGAACAGTGAGTAGAAAAAGTTATATTCATTTACAATATTGTTTGTGGACAGGGCTTTCAAGCTGCTAATAAACTTTCAAGACAATCTTCTGTTGTCAAACAATGCTAAAGTACAATCCTTTCTGATAAATCGAATGTGGTCCTGATATCAGTCAGTCAGCTACAACGTAGGAAAAGGCACATATATGCATCGGTCCAGGTTGCCATACCACATTAACACAACAAGATGAACACCGGATTCATAAAAGTAGTTAATTCAGAGATGGTAATATATAAAAGAAAAATTGCATATAAGGATATAGTATAGGAAGAAAGAATTAGTTAGTAGAAAGAAAGATATGATGTCTCTCCTTACGCTTAAAAATTTTGTTTGCTAAAAATAAACGATTGTCTGAGCACAGTCGCAGCAGACGATCACCATTATCTGTTCGTTGTGCCGGAATACTAAAATAACCACCTAAATGCCCTTCTGTTTTGTTTAAACTACCTATTTGTGCATTAAAGTCACCTGCTACGAGTACTATGTCTGAACGTTTAGCTTTCTGTAAAATTCATCTTTCACTTCATCCGAGCTGCAGTCGGTGGGAGCGTAAGCAGAAACGACAAAAAAGCAACGACGTGTGTCCCTATCCTCTCGAGTTCTTACGGAGCCGTTTAGCCGAACAGCACATAGACGACTGTTGACGGGGATCCACTCTAACAGTGTTTGTTCCGCCCTCATGCTTAGTGCTATGCCTACACCTGCCAGTCAGTCAGTCAGCTACAACGTAGGACCAGGCACATATATACATCGGTCCAGATTGCCATACCTCATTAGCACAGCAAGATGAACACCGGATTCATAGGAGTGGTTAGGTTAAAGGTGGTAATATATAGGAGAAAGGTTGCATATAAGGATACAGTATAGGAAGAAAGAATTAGTTAGTAGAAAGATATGAAGCGCTTTTAATCTCTTAGTTTAAGGGAAGACAGGGTGTATACACCGACGCCATTGTGACCGATTCTGAGCCGTCACCAAGAGTCTCCAACCATTCGTTACGATAGTCACGCAGACCCCAACCAAGTAGTCTGTATCTACCAACATGGCTCAGACTAGAGGTTAGTGTCTTCAAGCACTGATGCCACGTTTTGGTTTGGCCGCCCCTAACTTTCTTCCAACCAACCCCTACACCTGTTAGCATTGCACGACGTGGTAATCGGTGTTCGGGCATACGTAACACGTGGCCCAACCATCTCAGTCGATGAAGATTAACAACCTCATCAACTGATTTACCATCATTCCCTAATACCCTGAGTCTAACCTCACTATTACTTACCCGGTGATCCCAGCAGACGCCAGCAATATTTCTAAGGCATCTGTGGTCAAATACTAGTAGCTTACGAGTATCTTCTAATTTTAATGGCCATGTTTCGCTGACGTAGAGTAAGACAGAACGGACTGCCGCGCAGTATACTCGTCCATTTATTGATAGTCGGATATCTTGCCTTCTCCATAAGTGACGGAAGTTGGCAAAAGCCAAACGAGCTTTTCGAATCCGTGCTGAGATTTCGCCCGATACCAACCCATTAGGGCTGATCAGACTTCCAAGATAAGTAAAGTTGTCAAAGCGTTCGACTACTTCACTCCCTATCCTTAGTTCAGGTGTTGACGCAGGCAAGTTCTGAAGCAACAATTTGCATTTAGAGGGAGAGAAGCGCATTCCAAACATTCTGGCATTGTTGCTTAGTGCTACCAAAAGACTCTGCATTTTATCAGCGTCTTCACCAACACAGGACTATATCATCTGCGTATTCTAAGTCGATAAGTGGACCTCCTGGAAGGAGATCAATACCTGAGAATTCAGTCGACGAGAATGTTATTTCCATCAGTAGGTCTATGATGAAGTTAAACAGAAATGGAGAAAGTGGACAGCCTTGACGGACACCACTTGAGGTTGCAAAAGTAGATGACAGTTCGCCATAAGCTCTGACTCGACTAGTAGTGTTCGAGTAAAGAGCCTTTACAAGGTTTATGTACTTCTGGGGTACGCCTTTCAATGACAGACACTGACACAGAATCTCGCGGTCTACCGAGTCAAATGCTGCTTTTAAGTCAAGAAAGACCACCATTGCGAGACGCCGACAAGTGTGCCTATGTTCTAGAACCTGACGAATGGTGAATATGTGGTCGATGCAGCCACGACCAGGTCTGAAGCCAGCTTGGTTTTCTCGTGTTTGCAGTTCACGAGTCTTAGTTAGGCGTCTGATTATTATTGAGGCTAGTATTTTAGATACTATATTTGTTAAACTAATCCCTCTGTGGTTGTCACAAGATGATTTTGATCCTTTCTTGTATATTGGAACGATAAGTGATTGCGACCAGCCAGGTGGAATAACATCTGACTCCCAGATCTTAGCTAAAATATTAGTCAACCTAACCGCTAAAATTGGACCACCGTCCTTAAAGACTTCTGGAGCCAATCCATCTGGACCAGCTGCTCTTCCTCGTTTCAGATTAACTATAGCCTTTTGAACTTCTGCTAGAGTTGGGGGACCTACTTCAATGTTCCATTCACACTGTCTGGGAATGGACGATAGTTGTAGAGTCGCTGAAGGCCAGTTGAACTGTTCCCTAAAGTGTTCCGCCCATCGTTCTAAACGTCTGGACTGGGAGTAGATGAGAGTATCGTCCTTTTCTGAAATAATCTCACTTACACTTGACTTATTAGTTCCAGTTTCTTTTATTAGTCTGTAGAGCTGTGTTCCCTATAGCCGCCGCCTTTTCCATATCTTCTGCTTTCGTTGCCCATCACTGCTCACGGTCGTTTCTTAGACTTTTTCTTAACCTAGATCTCTCCTTATGCTTAAAATTTGTGTTTGCTAAAAATAAACGATTGTCTGAGCATAGTTGCAGCAGACGATCACCATTATCTGTTCGTTGTGCCGGTATACTATAATACCCACTGAAATGCCTTTCTGTTTGGTTTAGACTACCTATCTGGGCATTAAAGTCACCTGCTACGAGTACTATGTCTGAACGTTTAGCTTTCTGAAGTTCAGATAGCTTTCTGTAAAATTCATCTTTCATTTCATCTGAGCTGCAGTCGGTGGGAGCGTAGGCAGAAACGACAAAAAGGCAACGACGTGTGTCCCTATCCTTCCGAGTTCTTACGGAGCCGTTTAGCCGGACTGCACATAGACGACTGTTAACGAGGATCCACTCTAACAGTGCTTGTTCAGCCCTCATGCTTAGTGCTATCCTTACTCCTGCCAGTCCACGAGAGCTGGCCATCGGATACACGGAGGGTGTATCTCGTTGGCTCTCCGTTTTTCCCAGGTGAGGTCAAGTGAATGACCACACTGGGATCCTGTATGCGTGTTTCGGAGACACAGTATACATCAATGGTACGAGATTCTAGGGTTTTAGCCAAGGAAGCCTGCTGACCGATTTGACATAGGGTGCGTACATTGAAGGCTCCAATGTGTAGTTTGGAGCGAGGTTTCAGTAGACCTGGGACAGTGTTTTGAGCAGTAGAATCGTTGGCTACGGTGACACTTGAGGGGGAAGTCGAAAAAAGAAGTTTAGAGTTTGAAGTTGATGTAGGAGGAATAATAGGAATTGAAGAGGGAGGTTGATTATGAATCCAGTGGTCTTGAGTGCTGTTGGAGGTATGAGGGCGGTTATCACTTCCCGGTCGCCCACACCGTGGAAGGGTTGTTCTGGAGGTACCTGAAAAAATTGGATTAAAGGTGTTCTTGGTGACCTGAGAGCGTGACCGCAGTGCCCAAGGGACAGCTGTTTGAGGTCGGTCACACACGACCCTTTTATGGGTAATTTTTGTGTTAGCTCCGTACTTGTTGAGACCTTACCGCCGGAGACGGATATCCGTGGGATAAGGCGAGGTGTGCATTTTTAGGGTCGACCTTTTCTAAACTCACCCCTCCTTGTGGTAAGGCAGCATCGCTGTCATGCTGGTTGTCTGAAGGAAACACCTTACTGTTGTCACACCTCTGTACAGTCAGCAGTACGACTTCGCCTTCGGACCTTGGGTTTGTTGCTTTTAGTCTTACCGCTCTTCGACCGACCTTTCTGACATGGTTGAACCTTGAGGAACAGTTGTTGCAGTCAGTATAGCTCGGTTGCTTCATCACGATAGACAAGCCCGACCACCACGTCAAGGTAGCAACAACGGTCAGTCCTGATATAAAATAACACGACGACTGTCGACCTGCAAAAGGTGTGAAGTTGTCCCGAAATTTGACGTAGAGTGAGGACTTTATTAACACAACCAAAACATGAACGAAAACTGACCTATTGAGTCAGTCCTTCAAGAGTTCCTCGCAATCTGCGGATTGTGGCAGTACTTAATGGTATGGAAGCAAAGTGGAGAAAAACTGTAACCTGATAGTGGTCGCACAAATACGTGAGTCCTTTATAGAGATGAAAATAACGAACGCTTCATTCCAAATATCAGAAAAGTCTGTTATCCAAATCTATCCAAACAATACAGTCAAATATCTTAACAGAAGTTTGATACTACTCTTAAAAACAACCGGTTTCAAGTAGTTTAAGCCTAGTGGATTTTGTCTAACGAACCTCACTTGATAGATGGATCAGTAGTTATCAGTCAAGAAGCCCTGGTACGGCAGAGAGTGGGGAGAGTCCGCTCTCCTTTTCGAAATGCCCTCACATGACCACGCGTATACAGCCTCTGACAGAGAAGTCCTACTCGTTGCCTTCTCGTGGCGGGGTGGTTTTAACGAAATCGAGGACGAAAACCGAATGTCCGGAGCCTCAACCAAGTTGGTGGACATGGAGAGTCCACCTAGGGGAGTTGGAAAACTCTAATTCCAATCCAACGGTGCACATGGGCTCCAGTATCCTGCGGGAACAAATGGCGAATGAACCAATTGTTGGTCACCGGCTTCCATGGGACTGCATCTCCTTACGATGCTCTACTGCCTTGTGGTTCAGACCTTCAGGTCGAAGGCTCCGGGTGTGGCCCCTGAGAAAACCACCTGCTTTGGTTTGGGCACCCAGGCAGTATCACAGCCCTCACACATATCGAATGAGATTTGTGTGGTACACATGTATTTGGTGCCTCCTTGTACCAATATCTATGTGTCAAAATAAAAAAGTAAATAAAATAGCCAAGAAGCACAAGACAGTCTGATCGACACTACTGGGCAAATAAAACGGTTGGCTTGTCTTTCGAAATCCTTGGCCTAGTGTTTTCGAGGCATCTGGAGGTTATTAATTGGCTTTCTACCAACTCCACAGTTTTTCTCACTAGTAAGACTTCTTGCTGTTATTGGCTTGAATGAGCTGAAACGGTTTCCGCTAGTTACCAGTTGTAACTGCTGCTTCAAATGCAATCACGTTTCCGTTCCCTAAGGAAGCCTTGTGAAGGTTTCAGACCTAAGGATTGACATATATTAAACTCGTGGTCTCCCAAACAGCATCGTATCTCGAGTTGTAGTTAGCCTGTTTAAGGCTAAAGTTTATGAGAACGAGATTTCAGAAAACCACAACTGTATTAGATCGCCATTCCCATGAAATGAGAGCTAACCTATGATCTATTTTGGTTTGACAAACTACTGAACAAGTAAACTTGATTTTAAGCATTCTAAAAGTTTCAGAGAAACAGAAAATAGTCATATGAACGAAAACAGAAGCATGTGAATAAGTTATACGACAAATCCCAAACAGTCGCTAGCAGCAAAAGAAATATTTCATTAAACATCTAATTATTTGTGCGTCAATTAGAGCTAACCTTTAAAAAAAGACAGTACTGCATTCTACCGGAATGCCGCAAGTGGTGATGTATTTTGAGAGCTTCATGTAACTGTGCCATACAGGGTGGGAAAAGGCCTGGTTGTCTCGAAAAACCGTCTATATCATCAGCTTTTACTAATCCAGTAACAGGTGCTTTAGTTGAATAGTCCTCACCAAGATAACGATTGGATAAAGATGATAATAGAGGCAAAACCCGATTTTCTTCACATGCTATTCTGGAGCTCAAAGTCAATCCAAGGTGCGCTAAGTTGCGTGATAAACTAGTACGAAAACAGGAAACAACAAGACTGACTAAGTCAGGTTCTGGTACAAACGCATATCCACCCTGTACAAAAACTCGTCTAGATCGAATAAGATCCGGAACTTCAGTAAAATGAACCTAGAAAGAAAAAAGAAAACGAAATACAAAACTCGATATGTGATTGTCGTAAAAGTAAGCAAAAATTTCCTCTGAAAATTCATGTCAGATTTTTAAATTAGGATAAATTCGACTTTAGCTTCGCACAACACTTCTCAAACTTATTACTGCTTATTTCATTCATGAATGCATGTTAAAAGATAACTGTTACAGACAGTTGATCATTAGAAAAACTTAAGGAGTTTTATTAATATCATTATCAGCTCAAAAATTAGCACCTAAACTAGAACTACAAACATGGAAATGTGATGGGAATAATTTTTTTCATTCAAGACGCTTTTACCGCCACTTTACCAAACATGAACAATTCTTCAATTCTTTCTCCAGTTTTTTTTAACTTAAAATATTATGTCATCTTGTCATTCTTCCTAACTCTAGTCTCTGTTCATATCAAATGCATTTTTGATAAGAAAATATAGAAATTCTTTTTTATGAAGATGTGTGCCGATACATCATTGATGGGAAATGGTACATGAGACACAAGGTGCGATTAAATCTTAACTTTGGTAATTAAATTTGGAAATTTCATCTTAGTATACGATAATCCGTCAGACCAGACAGCTGTATATGAAACATGGTGATGATTCGAACTAATGAGAAAGATCTGGAATGCTTTATTTGTTGGCATCTAACGACACTTTACATTATCTCGATTGAACTACTGGATCTCTCAGATCTTTAAAGATAGATCGTCTCAGTGAGAAACGTTACAACAGCTACTCGGGCCTCTTGTAGAACCAAGCTGTGTGTGGATTTATTTTATTTATTTCAACACATAGATATTGGTACAAAGAGGCACCAAATACATGTGTACCACACAAATCTCATTCGATATGTGTGAGGGCTGTGATACTGCCCGGGTGCCCAAACCGAAGCAGGTGGTTTTCTTAGGGGGCCACACCCCGAGCCTTCGACCTGAAGGTCTGAACCACAAGGCAGTAGAGCATCGTAAAAAGATGCAGTCCCATGGAAGCCGGTGACCAACAATTGGTTCATTCGCCATTTGTTCCCGCAGGATACTGGAGCCCATGTGCACCATTGGTTTGGAATCCGGTTAAAGCGCCGGACATTCGCTTTTCGTCCTCTCATTTTCGTAAACAACACCCCCGCCACGAGAAGGCAGTGAGTAGGACTTCCCTGTCAGAGGCTATATACGCGTGGCCGTGTGAGAGTATTTCGAGAGGGAGAACGGACTCTCCCCACTCTCGGCCGTACCAGGGCATTTGGGGGATTTAAATACCATGAAGTCAAATGATCTAGAGAGAAAGCCTCATTAATCAAAAGAGTGAGATAATTACCATTAGTCTGGGTGCCTTTCATTCCGAACATTATGTGACAAATCTAATAGATGTATATTTGTCCCAGGTCTCAAGATGATGATTCAAGGATTCTGTTGGGGATGTGCAACCCCCGACTACAACTTATGAAGAAGGAAACCAGTACTGATTTGAGGTAATTTTAAGGTTAACTTTCTACACAATTTTGTACCATTACTTTGTGAAATTTCAGTGGATTTTTACTGTAACTGTGTATAGTGAATCGTTCAATTCGTAAATCCTAATCGTTAGAATATATATATATATATATATATATATATATATATATATAACTGGCTAACCTAAAAGATATTTTCTAATTCTATTGGGGTCATCACCAACAAAGCTCTCATTACGAAAACAAACTTTTCTCTCTAGTTAACAGGACATGAAAGAAAAGGATAGAAGTAGTTTTTTCATTGGACTAAAGTTGAAGCTGCTAATATATTTGCTTAGTGAACGGATGTATCAAATTCGAAATGTACTGTGAATGATTTGTATTCGGTTTCAAACACCGAATAATGGAACTCAATAATATGCAGTAAACTGAATTTCCCTATTTGCGACCCCAATTCCATCCACTCACCTTTTCGCAGGACTAAGCAGCTTCATCGAAAGTCAGTAAGAGGTGTAAGGAATCATATACCATACCCAAAACATGTTTATTAGAGTAAATGGTGGGCATCCGTTTGTCAAATCTTGTGACTGACTGTGTTGGGATATGGTTTTATGATTGACAAGTTGAATACGAAACAAAAGGTGCTCCTAAATCTCGTCGTTAGTAATGATAATAAAGTTCATTGATTTTAAAACACTGATTGAAGGTGACGATAATTCTTGATAAATTTAATAATTCATATAGATCAGATTACTCACTTTGTAAAATGCGGTAGTATTATGATCAATTCCCGCAGTAGCTGTACCTGCTATTAAATGATTTAGTAAGTTTGTTCGTTCGGAATCGGACATAAGGGTGAAATGGAGATGATTTTCATGGAGAAATCTTGAAATAACTTCTGAACCAAAAGCAGAATTGTTACGTTCATTGAGAAATCGAAAGCGAAATAAATCTACTTCTTGCTGAACAAACCATCGACGTAGATCTTCGCTACGGCAGTAAGCAACCTAAGCGGAAAGTAGCAGTCGTATCCCGATTAATGTATGATTGAAGAAGTCATTTGAAGGAATAAAAAAGAACAATTTCGCACTTAGGTACTCAGTTTTTTTATAAAGCCATGTTATAAAGTGGCTTGGATAAAAGTTTGGATGCAAGCAGGAGTGTAAAGATATGTGTATCTGCGTTCGGATTTTTCATTTATTTCGCTTATCCCCAAATATTTGGCGGTGTGGAAGTCAAGCAATCACATATCGGCGACATTTCATCAAACAGGTTTACAGGATAGACATCATCATTTGAAGTGAAATGAGATTTGAAACATAGAAATACTGGACATTCATGAGCATTTATCTCAGTCAGTCAGCTACAACGTAGGACCAGGCACGTATATGCATCGGTCCAGGTTGCCATATCACATCAACACAACAAGATGAAAACCGGGTTCATAAAAGTAGTTAATTCAGAGATGGTAATATATAAAAGAAAAATTGCATATAAGGATACAGTATAGGAAGAAAGAATTAGTTAGTAGAAAGATATGAAGCGCTTTTAATCTCTTAGTTTAAGGGAAGACAGGGTGTATACACCGACGCCATTGTGACCGATTCTGAGCCGTCACCAAGAGTCTCCAACCATTCGTTACGATAGTCACGCAGACCCCAACCAAGTAGTCTGTATCTACCAACATGGCTCAGACTAGAGGTTAGTGTCTTCAAGCACTGATGCCACGTTTTGGTTTGGCCGCCCCTAACTTTCTTCCAACCAACCCCTACACCTGTTAGCATTGCACGACGTGGTAATCGGTGTTCGGGCATACGTAACACGTGGCCCAACCATCTCAGTCGATGAAGATTAACAACCTCATCAACTGATTTACCATCATTCCCTAATACCCTGAGTCTAACCTCACTATTACTTACCCGGTGATCCCAGCAGACGCCAGCAATATTTCTAAGGCATCTGTGGTCAAATACTAGTAGCTTACGAGTATCTTCTAATTTTAATGGCCATGTTTCGCAGCCGTCAAGTAGAACAGAACAAACTGCCGCGCAGTATACTCTTCCTTTTATTGGTGGACGGATATCTCGACGCGTTTGACTACTTCACTCCCTATCCTTAGTTCAGGTGTTGACGCAGACCACTCCTGGAGCAACAACTTTCATTTAGAGGTGGTGAAACGCATCCCAAATAGCCTGGCATTGTTGTTCAACCTATATCTGACTTGTTTTCGTATTTCATCGTGTTCGGATCCAAATTTGATGAGTTTACGAGAATCTATCAGTGCAGTAGACCTAGAAGAAATCTATTGGTTATTGACGAGAATAAAGCGAATGTTTTAAATCAGGACCTCAGTACAACATATATCATACGGTGAGAGCAAATATTGTAAAACAATATGACAAAATTGATGGGTTGCAACTATCAGTCGATCGTATCGAAACCAATTCAAATAATCAACAACTTAAAGACGTCAAACGATAAAAAGTTAGGACACTTATAAGTATTATGTTAAATGTTAAATAAATAAGAACTTTCGTCTAAATTTGATCGAATAATTTTACAGTATTTGGGCGCCAAGTTGTTGTGAGACATTAAAGAGGGAGAATGTATTTGTAAAATCTCAGCGAAAGAATTTGAAGTAAATCCAACGTTTCGCCTGGCAATCTGGTCCAAGCTTCAAGGAAATATTTCCTTAAAGTCTACAGAGAAACACGAAAATTGTGTACTATTTCATAGGGTTACTTTCAGTCAGTTGTCATAACAAATGTGATGTACAAACAAATTTCACTTGAGGATGATATGGGCTTCAAATTGCATAAAAACAGTTGCCACAATTTCACCATTCAAAATTTTGTGTCCTTCTTTTTCGAAGATATCAGAGAGGACAAAACAGGTTATAGTGTGAATCAGAGTTGTACCCTAAAGTATAGGGTGCACATACTACTGTCAATCGAAATAATACACCGTAAATTAAGTCACCAATGAATACACGAAACCCAAACAACAACAATGCGAAGCAAAAGACAAAGTGCAGAACAATTATAGACTACAAAAATCACAAAAGTCTATTTTTAAGTGAGAACGCAGCCAAGAAGGATTTTACTATTCGTGAAGCATGTAATACCTTAATTTTGACCTATACTTAATAAAGTCTCAAGCCACCAAATCACACAATCTTGGGATCTTACTAAGGGACTAGAGATTAGAGTACCCGGCTTTCAATTGGTAGGTTGCAGGTTCAAACCCTTTCGCACCTACTTTGATTTGGGAATACAGATGACATAACAAAGCATCATGCTGTATGTGTCAAAGCCAATTGTGTAAATGAACTTAGTAAACGAGCTATTACTCGGGGTCAGTCTCAGCCGTAAGGAACATAGAACTCGTTATATATATGCATCACCTTGAGTTATCACATCGCAGAAAGATGAGATTATCAGGATGAATGCCAAGATGGTGCGAGTGGTAAAAAAAGGGATAGATGAGGTGTAGGCATCAATACCAAGGTTGGACTTCATAGTTTTAAATAAAAGGAGCATTGGGTAGAAAGTTAACAGTAACAATATTTTTGTGATTCCGCAATGAGTAGAGATTTTTATTTCTGACGTTTCGAAACTAAATGTAAGTCACTCTTTCGGAGTAAATGACTGAATAAATGAAATAAACAAAAGTTTAAGTAGTACAAAAGAAAAAAAAGCAGAATATGATTAGTAAAATCAAAGATACATGTCAGTGCCATGTTATTTCTGGTCAAAGTGATTCTGTATGAGATCACTCTGTTTATTCGTATGATGATGGGTATGAAAAATGTATAATTTCTCATCTGTGGAGTTAAGGTTTTGGATATGAAGATTGTGAAAAATGAATAGTCACAACCGGTTGTTTGGAAAAATCGTTTAAGTTGGATGAATAGTCATGATGGATTCATGAAACAAGCGCTTGCACAATTCTAAGACATACTACATGTTTTTAACAATTAATTATGACAAATGTGCGGACCACGACCAGGTAATTTGCGCTTATCAATATGATCCGGACTAACAGTCAATCGATTCGAGATCTAATTCAATGTTCTGGTTTGATTGATCACAGCTTTCTATAAATCTATTTTAACTCTAGGATTGGGAACTGATGTAGGTGATGGTTTGGTACATGTAACTCATTTACGACGTTGTCAACCAATTTCATATTCCCTACAATCCCTCCTTTAAGTTCAGCAATGGTCTTCCACATATGAATAATACTTTGAAGACATCTACGAACAAGTACTTGTAGTCTACATATACCCTTTAATCTGAGAAACCACACTATACAGCCCTTTTATCGGCAGCCAGATGTCTCATATTCGCGAGTGGGGAAAATCAGGGGATCAAAAGGGCTTTTTATTTTCGTGCTGAGACCTCGACAGTTAACAACCCACCACAGCTGACGAGACCCCCAAGACAAGTTAGATAAAAAATATGTTCAACTACCTTACGTCATGTGGTTAAACTATGCATTGAGATTACTGAGAATCACGCCAACAAAAAAGTGAAAACATTTCAGCTTATTGACCAAATACCGGTTTATTTAGTCGGATTTCAGTCATGTTTTTTTGTGTGAGGGCTAGTGATACTGCCCGACTGTCCTAAGCTGAAGTAGGTGGAGCAGTGTTCCAAATAGCAACCAGTCGTTTGAGTGTTTAGTGCTTGAACTAACATATCCGGACATTTCAGGATGAAAATTCGTTTTCTTTGATTAGCTAGATAGAAGCATGCATAAATTATTTCCGCTACTAAATATATTACAAAAAGACAATGAAATCTTATATACAGGCCATAAACTGAATTTTTGTACATACAAAATAAACACATCTTACTAAGATGCAAAGATATGGCAATTTACCTGTAGAATAAAGTGGGAAACAATGTCCTTGTGAATGTCTTCCTGTGCATTCTTTAAGGAGGAAGAAGAAGAAGTAAATATCTTCCCGAAGCCACTTATCTTTGTTAGCTCCGTTACCATTTTATCATCATAATCCTTTGTGCCTCGAATACAATCTTGCCCTACAGCCTCGACACATTTTAGCACTCGAATACGATGAACGGCATAATCTTCTAGTTCATTTAGTTCAATAATATCACTTGGTGGACAACTATAAAACTGAAGGCGGATAAGTTTATGTTTGATGACTGCAGGAGATTTGAATTCCATTATCTATTAATGTATAGCTTAATGGGATCTGAAGTGAAGAAAAAATTTTCATGGAGTTTGTAGTCAAACAAATATGAACTATGGTGGAAATAAGCATATGCATTACAAAAACATATTATCCAAGGCTGGGACGAGTACGCGCTTCAGAATATCAATTAGCAACAATATACATACGTAACCGAATAAGTCAAACAACGACCACATATAATAGACAGCGATATCAAAGATGATGAAGTTTCAACTTAATAAGAATGAAGACAACTGGGGATTACAAGCGAATAGGAAACATTTGTCACAAGTTAATTATAAATAAACTTCGTGTAAGGAAGGACAATTGAATCCTTGCAAACAACCGTAAACTACTGAAGCAAACAAAAATTACGTTTAAAATCTAGAGTTTTGGTGCGACGACTGTCATGGAGGTAAGTACATGGACACAAGTTCTTGCATTTTGTTTTATGAGTTAGTGATGTTAATTAGACGTGTTAATCAAAGTCAGGATTTATCGACGGGATCGCAATGAAGCAATCATGAGTAATTGCAAAACAACATTAACACTTGTGGAAAATAACGTGACCAAATGCTCCGAAAGTTTAGATCACGATTTCTGTAAAAGGGCGTTTCCATCAAAAGAAATCATTGTCCTTAAATGAGGCAGTAAGTCATGCGCAATGTGGCACATAAGTGAATTCGAACTATACCCAGTCACCATAGTTTTGGAGCCAGATGAAGTGAACAGCATCATGTCTTACAAATACCTAATCTCAGAATTTTGTGGAATTTTGAAGTTTTTCCCAGTCATATAAAGCTTTCACCGTTCTCTACATGACCTGGAAGAGCCTAAGGGTTCTTGTCGCACTCCCCCAGAATTTTCTAATGCAGCTTCCACAAAATCTCTGTAAAGCTTCCCCTAATTTCAGATTGGGTAGTCAGCCCCGTATTTAGCATACTGTTAAGCTCAAACCGAAATGTTATCGAAACCGGTATTACAATCAGAACTGCAATTTGTAGATATAAATAGCTGAGTACAACATTATCTACCTCAACCAACGTTTTAGTCATCATATCTTTGTTATGAGCTTGTATAAGACGATTGATTTCTTTGCGTTTGCTTTTTATGATTCCGTGCACTTCCAAACTTCTAGCTGCAGAATGGGATATTCGTTTCCCAAAGTATATGAAAAGTGTCTTGAGCAGCATACTAAAGTATTGACGACTCACATATTGCTAGGATTAAACGCCGCGGATTTTGCAGCAATAACAAATCATACAGTTTCAAACAAACCAACAGTTAATGGACATAATGAAGGATCCTTATGCCCAGAAAACTCTAGCATCTGTAAACAGTGATCACTTCGTATATGAAACGAGCAAAAACAGAAAAAGGCTTCAGCTATTGCTATTCGAACTCAATAGAATATCGAGTTCCCAATAGTAGAACCATGGTGAAGTTGGTTAGACTGGTTTAAGCGGGAGGGAACTCTAGTTCTAAGCCTCTATGAAGGAGTGCGACATATGATCGGAACACCTACTGTTAAAATTCTGAAATACTTCTTGCTTTACCTTACCGTGACCCACTCCAAACTAAATAGTTTAAACGGTTGTGGACTGAATGGAAGAAACTTTCGCTTAACAGGCTCCCTGTGTTTAGTGACAACAAATCATTAGTTCTGTAGGGATAATTATCATAGACTTATCTTGTAATTCTTCAGATTTTCAATACGGGAATTTTTAGTGGCAGATTCTATGTTAAGCCCACATTGGCCATTCTAGCTTCTGGACAGACCGGTTGATCAAGCTAATAGTGAAGTGAACTCAGAACGCGGTGAAGATGCCACAAGTATTCGGAGTTTGAACAGTAATACCTTCCAATATGAAGCGTACCCACCAAGTGAAATCAAAAGACAGAAGCGAGGAGGTTCGAAGATATATTTGATAGGCTATCAGTATATTGAGAATCGTCTGATGTAATCTGGCTAGCGATTGCAGGAGTTGTTGAGCACGGCGTTCCCACTCGTGATCTGGTGCGGATGCATGACAGAGCGCCTTCAGCCAGATGATTCCATTAAAACATGTGGTCAGCATCCAATGTCGAAAACTTAAAGAGCTATATATTTTAAGGATTTATTTACCGCTACAGCGGTTACTTAATCTGTGCGTGATAAAACACCAGCCATTACAAACGTTGTCGGTAGAGAGGCACTTGTGTTTGTTACTTCTTAACTATTGAACATCACATGGCAACTAATTCAACATACGCCTAGGGTGAACCCTGGAATATTATCTTCGAAACTCATTTATAGCCAGTATGGTGGTGGAAAAGTTTTTCGGGTTTTCGATGTTCGTTCTCATTGTAAGTATGCAAACACGGTGCTTCCTACCATCCGCAACAAAGTGGGAATACTTTAAAAAGTATGTTAAAACGGGACAAGAAATTGTTTCGTGGACTCATGTTTAAATGTTGCATAGAACTTTCGAAGTCATCATATCTCTACCACCTTAGAATGAGGTGACTCAGAAGTAACTTCACTGTAACAGTTTTGCGTAATTCTAGTATACCCTGTAAGGCCTTCATGTTATTTCATTTTCAATACCAACCTTGTTATTACTCCCAGGTTTGAGGCGCTAAACACCATGTTAATACGTAGTTTTACATTTCGAGCTGTAAGGGAAGTCTTGAACTATAGTTCCCTTCCGTTTAAACCAGTCCAACCAACTTCCCCATGGTTCTACTATTGGAAATTCGATATTCTATTGAGTTCGAATAGCACTATCTGAGGACTTTTTAAGGTTTTGCTCGTTTCATATACGGAGTGATCACTTTGTTCTAGATACTAAAGTACTGTGTTTAAAAGATCAAGGTAAGATTCAATGATATTTCTACCAATTAACGATTTGTAGAAGCCACTAGGATGCACCATTGATGTGTATTTCACTACAGATATGATAGTTGTTTTTTGTTCTTTTACTGCACTCCGGTAACTAGTTTAGTCTAGAGTAGACAAACGTAGTGGGGCTTTTTCTTAATTCATAATTCAAACACTAGCCAGGAGTCAGGTGCATCTCTAATGCAAAATCACAGTCAAATTTCCAGGCACTGTAGTAACTTAATCAGTAGTCTTTAGGCAAACAGGTATATCAGAGATGTCTTCAGAATCATAATAAAGAAATTATTTCTCAGATCTAAACTTTGATCTTCTTTCCAAAAAGTTTATTTCAGCAGGATTAGGTAGTACATGAAGAGGGTCGGCCGTCGACATATGAATCATTACTTTATCATTCAATAGAGGGAAATAATATTATACTCGCACAAAATAGAAAAGTAAAGAGATTCATAACTATACACCGACGTTTGGAGGCGATCTATCTCGAATTGTCGGCTTATTAAATTCAAAACATAATAATATAGTAACTCCCAAAGACGATACAGTCTTATAGAGTGGTATTGCATGACGTTTAGCATTTAATAGCAATACTGAATGCTAAAAACTGGCTACATTGTACCCATAGTTGATCCACAGATATCATATACTTTCCTAGTATCATGTTATCGTCCGTATCAATCTTCTAGAGACAAACTGTAGCTAGTGAGATGTTGCACCAATAGCGCTGGTCTGCATAAAAGCCAAGGCTAGTAAGGGAATGAAGGGTGAAACAAACAAGAATATCTGAGGAAGTGCGGCATCTGGGGTACCGACACATTATGTTGGTAAGGTAAAAATCTACCGTACTCCGTGCGTCTGTTGGGTATTTACCTGGTTAATTGGTCGTCCTGAAGAAGAAAAGGTTTTTGCATTTTGTTGTACATGACCTCGCAATGTCCCTAAAAATTAATTATTTCGGTGCTGTTACAATAGTTTTCCTACAATTGCATTTCAAGCTAGCATTGATTCCCACCCGGTCATACACTAAAAGTGGACAAATGATTTGGTTTTATGTGAAATAACGTGAATAAAGCATATTTCATCATAAAAACTGCATTGTTGTCAAGTGTTAGGATGTGCAGAAAAATATACCAATAGTTATCATGTTAAGTTTAATGTTGTCCTTGGACGCTAAATGTACATTCCCTATTGGTCGATATTTACTTCACTTGTTTAATATTGTGTAAGTGTTGTTTTCTATTTTTATGGTACGATGTGGTCTGCTTGGTTAGTATATAAATAGAGTGTGTTTGAAATGTAATTATTCATATCTCAGAGGCTGTGACTTGCTTTCTGGACTCAACTGGCTGGGCTAGACAGGGAAGCAGGGCCAATCGGGACTCTAGGTCGTTCATTACGTGTTTACGTGTCACTGCGATCGATCGATATAAAACGATGCACATCTAAACCTGCAGTCTCACCCGCTACAACATCAAGGCCTTCAAAACTGCATAACAAGTATTGATGCCATTATAAGGTGTATGTTTTTGATTTCCTTATTGCGATTTCGGCTGATTTTCACTATTTTGGTCCAGTTTTATGCCAGATGTACATTAATAGTGAAGGTATTAGCTTTATTTAGGGTTGTAGTTGTTATGTTTCTGCTTCAGGCAATAATAACTTTCACTGAATTGTTAGTATTACCTACTCTTGTCAAATACAAATGCCATCAAATTATTACATTTTAGGAGATAAAAGTACGATCATGTGTAGTTTTTACCAGGGATCAAACAAACACCTCAGAGTTACTACTTCTGGTATATAGTTACCGATATTTTTGCAGAGACAGACAGTATCGGAAATGAGAGCTATTATAAATCGATTCAGAAAACCCATTAAAATGCGTAATTTTTTATTAGAATCATTAACTGCATTGTCATTGATGCTTGGACGAAGCGGAATGAAGTATGAATAGAGACTAATTATCAAAGATAAATCGCAGTTGTTTGAAATAATCCAAATCAAATCAATGTAGCTGCTTGATCGTTGGAATTTTTGAGATTTCACAGGCATATATTAAACGTATGCATAGCGGCTATTCTATAATACAAGGAGTCATGAAGTATAGATTAGTGACGGAATCATCACAGTTTTATCACCCTCATCTAGCTCCAGTAAGTAGGTCGACATTCCCAAGGTCAGTACAGAGCCGCTCATAGGTCGTTCGTATATTATAACTTTGTAGAATTATGGTGTACTATGATATTAGCACCACTCTAATAATAGACTTAATCCTAAAAATGCAGATTTGTCATGACGTTACTGCCTAATCTATAGGATCTTACGTGCCAGTCACATCATTGTCTACACCAATTTATTGCATCACAACAATCACCAAATATATGGTGGAGAAAAATCTTAGGCTAGATATAGAACAATATATTTGATATGAATAAAAGATCATGTTACAACACTTAAGAGTGACCACGCCTGCAAGGCCTAGCCATGCCGTTCGATCAACTCAAATCAATTCCATTCATTGTTCCCGCCTTCTCCATCGTTTGGTTTTTCTCAGCGTTGAATGTTGAACATCTATTTTTCCAAGTGTCTCGTATTCAGCATTGAAGATTGTGTGGTTAATGCCCAGTGCGACTACAGTCTCACTGAAAGTTTATACACATAGTGATGTAAACGATTACTAACACAATGTCAGGAATCTTGCATGTGTTCCAGCATTTTGTTCTCATAACTAGGGGACGAAATGATCAGAGACGGGAGTGTTTCCAAAAATGCACATACATGAGCTATATAATGTTGTAACATGAATATCTCATGAAAAACATATGATCACTCCTATTTTTCGTACGACAAACAAATGTGTCAGAACTAAGCAGCCAGCACATATCCTTCATCTGTGCTTATTTTTATATTTATAGGTAATAAACATCTGAGTCCTACTAATTTTCTAAGTGAATGAAAATTATATCAAATTCATTGCATGAATATACTTGCAGAAGTAAATGTGAAGAAAAGGCTGTTAAGTTGCGAATAAAAAATCACTTAGAGCGGAAACTGAATGAAGACTTCGACCTCTGACAAAAGAGCACAGATAAAAATAGTGAGTCAGTGCTTCTTTCCGTCTCAGTATATGTCGCTGGTAACAGCGAGGCTACATTGATTTGCGGTCCATCCAGTGATCATTCATGCAATCATAGGCTCGCGAAAAATGGGTTCCCGGGCACTCGTACTTCTAGGCAAACCTGATTATAATGCACTTTGTAAGGCGAGGATTACGTTTCAGGTCACCTGGTTCTTACAAGATATTCCAGGCACTGGCGAACATCGGCATTTCTGAAATACAGCAAATAATTTGTACACTTAACCCTTATCTTCTTGAAAAATGCTCCTAAGACATAGAACGATAACAGTGTTATGTAAGCATGACTGTAACTAGACTGTACCGGTGAAATTTCAGACGCTGCCATATCCGTAACGAAAGTGCACAAAACCATAAACACCACGAATTCTATTTTTGAAGTATTCGACTAGACTTACGACGCTATTGCATCGTTCTTGCTCACAAAGCGCTTTTTTCACTTTTCGGCAAGTCAAGTTTTTCTTCTCCAGATTTTGTCTGTTTTTATGTTCATCATTGTACTTGACACACATGACATTGATCACCACCCAGTAATCAATCAATTGTGACTACATCTCAGTCCTACAGGAGGTCAGTAGTGGCCACGATAGCCCAGTGGTAACGTCTCTGACTGGGAAGCTGGATGACACAGGATAGAATCCGTCAGGAAGCACCAGTTCCCTTGAGATTACGGGTACACCTTGCTGACGAGTGACAAGTAGCACGAAACTCGGGTGTAAGGTTTCCTGTCGACTGCCTCCAGCCACCATCTTATAGACACCTCTACTAGGAAAATCATTGTGAAATTTGGTGTCGCACGGTACACAAGCAGGAAATTCAGTGATGATCCTTCTTATCTCTTCTTCCCACAGGCTTTATGTAATGCTCTTTTTCAGTGCTAGCATCCTTATCACATACGAAAATCATATAGGGGCAAGAGTTGCTCCCTTGAAACGGGGAAATTTCTGGGTTTTATCGACAAAATTAAACCCGTCAAATTCGATAGATTTCCTGAGTTTTCGGGGATTCTGATAAATATCCAAAATTTTACCAAACGTTTTGGTGATTTTCCAAATTGATTCAAAATTTTACGAATAAATCCTTGAAAAGGGAAAATTTTAGTGTTCTTAAACTCATTTCTACAAAATCGGGACATTGGGTGATGTTTGGTGAGGTGGGGAACGCTTATTAATGTTGTCTGTAGTAGTCAAATGAAGCTTAATAACTTTAAAGTAGCAGTTTAATTTGCATGTAATATTTAAAGCTTTGGTAACTATGTCATCAACGTGTATTACATTTATTAGCTGCGTTTTCATTCAAAGAAGCCCCTTAAATTAGATGATGAATGAACAAATAACACTATGTAAAGTTGCTTTGTTTTAATACACCAGTATATCTGAGGTTTTGCATTGAATTCTTCGTAAGTCATTGTCCGCATCTCTATTATTTTGATCCAAAGATCAGGTAGTCCTCGTTTAATCTATTCCATTGACCTGTGCAACATGTAGACTGTAACGTTTACAGTTGAATCGATATTCAAAGAAAACTTTTGGCAACTGACATATAGCATCAGGTTAGTTATTGACACTCTTTTAATGTCTCGCCCAACATTCACCATAAAATACAGTGTTCAAAAATTAAAAATGAAGCAAGGCAAGTTACCTGGAGGCAGTAATGAGGACACACAGTGTGCACTCATGAAGGTTGTTTGCACATCGGAACCGGAATGTTCAACTAGTCCAATGACGATCAACACTTAATTTGATAGGTTTGTTCCCATATTTATGATATAGACTTACCGCAAAATGTTTTCAATTTCTCCATGGGTTAATTTCACTACTTCCAGGATAGAGGTATTAAGCTCGATAGAAGGTTAAATGACCCTACTATCAAAATCAAATAACATACTCCCTCATATACCATTAGCGTTGAAGCTGGCAGTACAGATGCGGCTGTGTGTATAGTGTCAGAACCCACTATTTAATGTCCATAATGATATCATGCACTTCTTTTTTAGACCTACTAACCTGATGTTTAAAACCAAAGCAAGAGACAGACTTTAAAAGCATAAATAACACATCATTACGAAGTCCAAACCCGCGAGTACGACGCGGTCCTGAAGATAAAATGTTACCCTAAGCACCAGTAGTTCATTTTACTGAAACTATTGAGGTAAAAGCACGAAGTAACCGCAAAGTATTGTACTTCAAAACTATGTGCTACGTCGTTTTTATATCACTTATCCTCATGAATTCAACAGAAGACTGTTAAGAATGCATCCATGAAGAATATTTTCCAGACAGATTCATATTTGTGCAGTAAGGACAGAAGACCTACGAACTATGTTATTCCTTTTCTAGTATGATTCTGTGAGTGTCCAGTCTTCTCTTAAAAGAGTCAATTGAAGGTGCGAACACCACTGCTTCGGGCAGCAGGTTCCAAGTATTGATGACTCGGTGTGGAAAACTGTATGCCACAGGTAGTTTGTTCGTTCTTGGCTTTTCTACTCGCCTGCTATGTCCTCTGAGATGTCCCGATCTAGTGGGAAGAAAAAGAGAATAGATTAGGTCCAAAACCATTTCTCAGTATTCTGTACATCAAAATTAGATCTCCCCTTAGTCTGCAATAGAAGAGAGTAAAGTTGTCCAACTTTTCAAGCCGCTCTTTGTATGGTAGATCCCGAAGTTCTGGAATTGTACTGTACTCTGTACTTTATCTAAGATATCCGAGCCACCTTTTAAACAAGGGCTTGCAGCCTGAACGCAGTTCTCAAGCTTAGTTCTCACTAAGGTTGTGTAAACTGTGGTGAGCATTCTAGTATCTAACTTGGTGAATGTCCGTTTTAAAGCCCAGAGGGTTTGAAACCCCTTAGCTGCGACCTCCAGGCAATGGGCCGTCGTCTTAAGATCATGAATCACTGTCACCTCTAGATCCTTATGAGACCGGACCACGGGTAATGGCACTTCCCCTATGTTGTACCTATTAATTTTTGAATCCCCTTAGTGCATGTAGACACACTTTGCTGTGTTGATAGGCACCAGCCACTCTTTAGACCAGTTAATCATATTATTTAAGTCTACCTAAAGAGCACGTGCGTCTGTGTTTCCAGTTGTTACTCACCAGATTTCTACGTCGTCAGCGTACAATAACATTGGAGACTGTACTATGCTTGGCAGATCATTAACATACATTATAAAAAGTAAAGGACCTAGGACAGAACCTTGACGTACTCCACTAAGTACTGGTCTCACTTGGAATTTATTATTACTTTCTGTCTACGACCTACTAGGAAATCCTTCATCCATTTTAATAGTGGTCCGGCAATACCAAGGTTTTCCAACTTCAAAAGCAGTCTATTTGTTGGAACCTTGTCAAAAGCTTTACTGAAGTCTATGTAGACAACATCCGCTGAGTTCCCGTTGTCTAGTGCCTTTATCCAGGACTCCTTTGCCATAAGGAGGTTCGTTGTACAAGATAGACCCTTTCTAAAACCATGTTGTTTTATGTTTAGCAAGTTGTTGGTTTCCATAAATGCCGTTATGGTCTGTTTAACTATTCTTTCCAATATTTTAACTACAACACTGGTGAGACTTACAGGTCTGTAGTTCGATGGAAGTTGTCTTGGTCCTGTTTTATGTATGGGAGTGACGATTGTGTCCTTCCGATCCATAGGCAGCAAACATTGTTCAAATGACATGTTGAATGTCACAGTCAGTGGGGCCGCGATATATTGTGCAATATGTAGTAGTTCATCTTGTCCTGTTGACTTTTCCATGTCTAAGGTGCTAAGAGATTTGAGCATATCGTCTAGATTGAAGTTCACGGTTAGCAGGCGGTTTGTTGACTGTTTATTTTGGTAGTAGTAGTAGTCTGCGAGCATTTGTGCAACACACCTTTAATATTGTGGAGAACTTCGCCTTATCATCAGTAGCTCTTTGGCTATCGTTCCGCTTTGAAATTTCACAATATGCAAATCCCAAGTAGGAGATATTTTCACCGTTTCGGCGGCGTTTATTTAATTATACTTATGCGGTTCATCTCTTAATACGATCAACCAAGCAGAGATTTTCACGGATGCATATCCTGGATTCATTCAGTTTGTAAGTTTACTAGTATCGGGTTTCTTTCTTCAACCGTAGCAAAGGTAATCTTTAGTAGGCTACTTTTCTGAGGTATTTCAGGCGTTTTGTTCCTGAAATCGTCTCTTCCCTGCAATCTGATTAAAATTTGGCGTCAAACACAGAGGTAACATTCCGTGTTCTTACTTTTCTTTTCCTAGGGGTGATTTTGGACTACTGATTTACCTTATTTCGTCATTTGATCACATGCTCTACACCGCTCAGACTTGGCTCGATAATAGTTTGTATTGCATTGATATGTGAATCCGGAACAGAAACCATAGATTCACATGCCTCAGTAGTCTCTTCTTCTCAGCGTGCTTTTTCTGTTTCCATGTGACAGTGCCTACGTCCATATGCTTATCTGCTTTCCTGAAAAGGTCCACCATTATGGTCTTGTTTAAATTTATTGCTGGGCACATGATGACGCTCTCGATTTCCTCGAAAGCGGAATTCTGTTCATCTACTGCTGTCTGTTTATCTGTGGGCAATTTTATAGCTATCTTCAGCAGCTCAATCGCCTCTAGGATCGGTGAAGACTTTGTAGAACATCACTGTTTGCACAACCAACAAGATAGTGGAATGCAGCACCGTTTATACACAGCCAGTGTGATTCTGGAACACACAGCACTTATTGCAGTTATTACAGTACAGTTTTTGTATCCCATGATCGACAGGGAAAGAGCATGTAGGGCTTTCATGACGATGCTTAATTTTCGTCATAAATTTGTTTTATGATTATAGAAAAATATAAAGATATGTCTGACAACAATAAAAAATCCGACTTCAGTAGATACAAAAAGACCTGAATTCATATGGATACAAACAATAATAAAGTAGAGATAACGCAATCACCAGAGAAAAACCGGTAGTATTGTGGATTAATTAAACTGAAGTAAATTGAATCTAGGCAAGAACAGATATCGTGATCAATACTATAGAGCACACCCAGAGAAAAAATACCACAATCCTATTTGAAAAGCGCGAAATTCCCATGGCAACGTTGTATTTGTATGGGTAGTGACCTACTTTTATAAAGAGAACGCGACTGGTACAATGGAAACAGTTATAGTTATAACAAATTGTACCAGTGATTGTTCTATTGTACCTGTTTATTTAAATGTACTAAAACCCTACCTTCTTCCGTTAATAGTGGATTCATACGCTTTCTTTTACTCTACGTAGCCCCGCCTGTACTATTTAACTCGATCAGGAGATTTCAGTATTTGTATTGAAAGTAAAACATCTTTCGCCGACTGCAGAGAATCTATAGTGAATCATAGTTTCTATGTTTGTTACTTACCGAATTCGTTAATGATTTTACATTTCAGAACTGCCCAAACATCATCTGGTTGGTCGCCTGTTGGATTAAGGCAAAGGTCTTTACTAACAATCCACTTCTTGGCTGCAGTCATGAGTTGTATCTTGATAGGGACGTCAACAATGGCGTATTGCTTGTTAGCGGGTTAAAAATAACATAAGACGTAATTAAAAGGTTTTTCATGCATTTACAATAAAGTATGCAACAATGAGATTAGAACTAGATAATTCCTACAATTGATGGCCATACATTTACAATCTATGTCCTTAACCGATACCCATGTGTGTTTGTAGAATTGTGGTCTACTATGATATTAGTACTGCTCTAATAATAGACCTAATCCTAAATCTGTAGATTTATCATGATATGACTGCCTAATCTATAAGATCTTATGTGGAAGTCACACCATCGACTACACCAACTCACTGTATCGTATCAATTACCAATACATGATGTAGAACAAGGTTAGGCTAGAGAAAGAACAATATATTTAATATGAATAGAAGATATAAGGTAACATTCAGCAGAGACCACGCCTGTATGGCCGAGCCATGCCGTTCGATCAACTCTAGTCTATTCAATTCATTATTCGCGCCTTCTCCATCGTTAGGTATTTCTTCGCGTTAAATATTGAATACCTATTTTCCGAGTAATCTCGTATTCGGCTTTGAGGATAGTGTGGTTATGGTCCAATGCCACTACATGTTCATGACTAACTACGGAGCACATAAGGATTCCTATATCACTAGATGGGAAAGGATCTTCGAAGAAATTGCGTGGGTCAGTGAAAGACCTAATTTTCATTAGTCCATCCTCCTTTATATCAGCGACTGAACCAAGCTGTCCGTTTACTACCACTACATTATCAGGCTTAAATGAAGTTAGTTTATTCTTAAAAATAACAAACTTCTGAGAGCACAAGTTTACTTCAGTACATCATATCAGAAATATATTCACGTATGAATTGAATATACATGCCACAATTATCTGAAAGCCTTTTGATTGATGTTGCTAGTATATAGTGTAACAGTTGAAGTACTGTCATTACAACTGATTTCTCTCTTTACTTCTAT
This sequence comes from Schistosoma margrebowiei, assembly GCA_944470205.2. NCBI lineage: Eukaryota > Metazoa > Platyhelminthes > Trematoda > Strigeidida > Schistosomatidae > Schistosoma > Schistosoma margrebowiei. Next base: position 31,512,681 of record OX104024.1, on the reverse strand, counting down.
CAATTTAATGAACAACACTGATGAACTCAGTTAACTTTTATGGTGTTTTCATTAATAAACAAACTGAACGAAAGGAAGTTATATTATTTGAACTAACAAGGTAATCAGTTATGATGAACATGAAAATCTGAGAGCACGTCACTCCCCTGCCTCACGTTAGTTTTTTGTGATGGCTCTCAAGCATGTCGGAACACTTTAGCTAAACAAAAGACGAAGTCAGAGTATATGCATGTCAACCGAATGCCTGGTTACGTAATTTGTACCTTGTTTTTATGACATTAGTTTTTTTTCATTAAGCAGTGCCTTAATTTGTAGAAGTTTAAGAAAAGTTCTGGATGCGGCTAATCCAAATACTGTAAGTTACGAATGATTGTCGACAAATTCCCCCCAAATACACGACTTTAGGGGGAAAAAGCGACATTTCCGCTTTATTTCCCCTTTTTGGGTTGCTTGGGGATCTCTGTATTATTTCAATACCACGAGATTGCCAACAAATATATTCTATTACCACTGTCAATCGCCTTTTGGTCTGAAAGGATCAAAACTTTTATCTGGTACGTAAACTTCCTGTAGTAGTGATCATAGTCAATCGCGACGCCTATAGGCGTCGCAGTATACTGCATGTGGATTAATGATTCTTCGGTACTCAATATGTACCAGATTCCAAATACAATACTTTTATTTGTGCTTACTTAGTTCTATCTTCAGTCTTCAGTAATAAGGATAGAAGGTCTATCAACCTATATTAATCCTTGCAGTTTGTAATACTGTGGAGGTCCAATCTCGTTTTGAATATATTAACAGAAGGTGCTGATATTACATGTTCCGGTAGAGAATTCCAGTAATTCACTACTCGGTGCGAGAAACGGTACTCCAGACTTAAACGGTTTGATCCCCTTATTCTACGGTAAGATAACGGAAATAAGTTAAGGTGTCTCAGTATGTCTTCATAAGATAGGCCAGATAGACCTTGTACCATCTTAGTAGCTCGTCGTTGGACTCTTTCTGGTACATCTGCTTCATATTTGAAACAAGGACACGCTGCTTGAATCCCGTATTCTAAATGTGGTCGCACATAAATCGGGTATAGTAATCTAAACATTTCATCATCTAAATACTGGAAGGACCTATGAATTGACAATAATACCCTATAGCCTTTCGCAGCAGCAGCCTTACAGTGACTAGTCGTTTTGAGATCATTGTTTAATATGACTCCTAAATCTCTATAGTTTCTTGCTTTGAGTAGCAAGAATCCACGTAGTATATAGTAATACGATTCATCAGAGTTATTTAACTGCATCACTACACTCTTATTAGGATTTACTTCTAGTGACCACCTATCTAACCATGCCACCAATGAGCTAAGATCGTCCTGTAATACTATTCTATCCGACATACTATGTATGGATCTCCAAATCTTTATGTCATCAGCGAAGAGTAGGACGGATGATTTTGCTACAGTTGGCAATTCATTTACATAAAGTAAAAAGAGAAAAGGACCCAGGATTGTACCTTGGGGAACCCCACTTTTTACAGGTACCCACGAGGAGAGAGCCCCATTAACCCTTACCCTTTGTCTCCTGTCATGGAGAAAGTTACTTATCCAATCGACGACTGTATAATGGATTCCAAAACGTTTCAGTTTGAATTTAAGACCAGAGTGGGAAACCCTATCAAAGGCTTTACTTAGATCTATGAAAATCACATCCACAGGAGCATTCCGATCCTTTGCCGCAGCCCAATCTTCTCGTGCAATGAGATTTGTCAAGCAAGATAGGCCTTTCCGAAAACCATGTTGTTCCCTGGAGAAAAGATTTTGCCTTTCAACATAGTTTATAACAGCTATCCGAATGATTTTCTCTATCAGTTTTACAACTGCACTAGTTAAGCTAACTGGTCTATAGTTACTAACTAAATCCCTACCCCCAGCCTTATACACCGGACTTATTATGGCGTCTTTCCAGTCTCTAGGCAGTTTGGACTGTCTCAGAGACATGTCGAATAGTATCGCATAGAAAACACTTTACTAAAGTATTTCGATAAAGCTTCAGCTTTTTCGGCATCATTCTCTGCTAAGATTAACGGACTATCTCGTATCAAAAGTGATGGAATTCCATCACTTCTCTTAGTTCGCCTTTTTATATACGAGAATAACCGTTTCGGACAATATCTAGAATACCTAACCAATTGTTTTTCGTATGATAGTCTAGTCTTACTTATTAACGCTTTACAGGCATTCCTAATCTTACAATAACTGGATCTGTATTGTTCTAAGCCAGTAGAGATGAACATATCCCAGTGATTCTTCCTTTTTCTAAGGAGTTTCCTGACCGTTTTAGTTATCCATGGTGGACTATTATTCGGTATTCGCGGTACCAGGTATGGTATGAACGGGGACGTAACTAGTCTAAATTTACCTTTAATAACAGACCAGGCTTCTTCAACTGATGTGCTAGTATCTACTAACCAATTTGTCTTAGCAGCACATTCCTGAATGGCTGATATGTTAGCTTTCCATACATTTGGGCGAGGTGTAACCTGATCGTATAACATGTTCCTAGTTCGAAACGTGAATGACAAAACAGCGTGGTCGCTGTTCACTAACGGCGGGAGAATATTTAAGTCGACAATATCCTCAGTCTCATGAGTGATTACCAAATCCAGCAGAGAAGAACCCTGGTTAACACCAAAACGTGTGGGTTGGGATACATGCTGTACTTGTGCATGCTCCATTATTGTTATCAGGAACTTACTATCAAAGGAGTTTATAGATCCTGCTGTGGTCATATCAGTCCAACTAATATCAGGTGCGTTAAAGTCTCCTATTATCAAACATCTGGTATTTTCACTCCAAAGATGAATGTGCTCTAAAACAAAGTCATCAGCTAGGCAGATTGGGCTGCGATAGATGACAACGAGCATAAATGTACTACATCCGATAGCCAACTTACAGCTAATGACTTCACAAGTACCGCTATCATGGGAATCGCCAGTAGAGGAGCGGATATTTATGCTATTAGCTATGTATAACAGGACGCCGCCTCCTTTCCTACATCTATGTCTGTCACTCCTGATGCAGTGGTATCCGGATAATTCTGGAGTAATGTCTAAGTCATCGACTAACCAAGTTTCTGTCACTGCTACTATGAGTGACTTTAACCTGTCCACTAGTGCTCCTAGTTCATAGAACTTATTTCGTAGACTACGAGCGTTGGCATGTAAAACTTCTAAGTAGAACAGCTTATCCACACAGGCCTTGGTAGCATTCGCTTCCAAGACCTGACTATCCGAAAACCCACTAACCGGATATTTTCCTCGCCGTTTTGCCGACGGGTTTCAAGTTCAGCTAGTGCTTTCTTCCTTTTTATTCTATCTTCGAGAGATATGTCAGGTCTAACTCGGATGTCAGAATTGTCGTGACAACGAGCGCTACTTAACAAGAGATCCTGTTGCTTCTCCGATCCTAGGATTACCTTAAGGAGTCTTTTATATGCAGTGGGACTTAAAAGGGTGCACATTTTGTGGAACCATTTATTGCATTCGTCACACTGCATTCCCTCCTCCACAAGGAACAAGCAGTTTGGTTGTCCACATTTGTGGGTACTACCAACCATTTTAGTATGATCAAGGTGTAACACACAATATGATCACAGTATGAACCACAAGACAACTCTAGCAAGATGTCAAACCTTAACTAAAGTACTTTGATAACGACCTAGAATGCTTCCGAGTGTAATAAATACACAAAAGCCAAAAAAAACTCAGTAAAATATCACCTTAACTGGAGTAGATTCAATTAAAGTGTAAATCGTAGTTCTGATACGTAATTAACGATCAAAACAGTTTACTAATTTAACGAGAAACAGTACCACTGTCCTTTTTAGATAGCGCGCGTTACTTCGGGTATTCCGTTTTCGTATATTGATTCGAATGCTTCCAATCATCATATTGGCGTCGCGATCGGGCCTCAGACAGAACAGTCGGATATAAAAATTCCGAAGCTTTTGAAGATAACACGGAAAGGTTAGAATTTCGGAGTATAACGAGGAGGGATGTGAAAGATGATAAAATTGTAGCCTATTCCCCACAACCACAAGAAAGATTATGTACTACTTATAAAAAACTCAGATATTTCTAAAAAAGCTTACTTCACTTCTTTATGTAATTCTCAGGGAACTACTATTGAATCATGTAAGGTGTACTAGCTCCGAATGTCGCAAGAGTGGAATTTTGTGGGACGACTTGTCAAAACAACCATGTTAGGAAATTGACCCTGGAATTACAAAAAAGCTGCTAAATGCAATCTCGGTAGTCAAATTAGTGTGCGGCTGCGTGACCAATTGATCACAGGAATGAGGGCTGTGACAGGTCTATATATCCCTCTCAACATGCAAGAACGGCGTTTATTCTCAGTAAGTCTAGCTCGCGAGTGTTCAAAACAAATCTGCAGAGGGACATCTATGGACACATGAACCGACAGTCCATAAATGTGCACAGATATTTCAACAGGATCGGGCAAAGTAACGAATTCGCTATTTTCTATAGAAGCATAAGAAGTAATGATGCACTTTCTTAATTATTATCCTGAAAGTGCCCTGACACATGAGTGAAGAAGACTTTGGAAAATTTTTAGACGGCACAAGGTTCTATACATAATATGAGGGACAAATTGAACGATCCGTATGAAAGAGGAGGGGAAAATATAAGTGACCGTCTCAACCTTTAATTTTGTGTTATTAATTTTCTAATGTACATTGTTTTACATCAGTCATTTGCTACGTTGACATTGCTCGTAGATTAGTGCTTTATTCCACACCATTATTCAGCCTTTGTCAAAGTCCGCGGTTAATATGTAGCGAGAATTACACTGTCGTTGGCCCTGACGAGGATTAGTAAACTGTTCGACATTAAGTGATCCGGTTCCCGTACTAAAGTCGACTAAGCTTGCATCCACTAAGTAACATGTTTCTATTTCGAACTAATTTTGGTGCTATATATATACCAAGAAATTAAAATGTTACTTTGATTCCATTAATTCTCACATCTCTATTTTCTGGGATCTTATAATTATGCGTGGAATATTAAGTGAGCGATTACGGATTCGTTATATTCAGAGTCATGACAATGAAGGCTTACAAAAGACCTCCAGCGTAGCCAAGATAATGGAAATATAGACTCAAGAACTATTTGGATTTTCGTGGCAGTCATGATTACTAAATCAAGAGGACGAAAAGCAAATATCAGGTGATCAACCCGGGTAGGCCTACCCGGTTAAACTGCATTACTGAAATATTTTTGTGTTGTTGAAAATAAAGGCGAATGCAGGAGACCTTTGGTCTTCTGTCGATGGATAGAAAATGGGGTGTAATGTGTGTATTTAGGCGTATATGCGACTAATCAGCGGATATTTAGGCGAAAATTCGGCGGATATTTAGGCGAAAAAGCGACAATTCGGGGGATATTTAGGCGATAAGTGGGTAATTTGTCGACAAAAAGGGGAAATTCCGCATTATTTCCCCCGGACAGGCGAAAAAGGCGACATTCTGGCGCGTTTTCTCCTTTATTTCCCCTTTCGCCACCAAAGCATTTACCCCTTTTTTCCCCATTGTTTCCCCTTTTTGGGTTGTCTGGGGGTGAGTACGGAGGATCCACGTAGAGAAGTTGGAAAATATTGATTTCAAACCAATGGTGCACACAAGCTAAGTGATCCAAGGAGATAAATGTTAATATGAACCTATTCTCAATCACTGGCTATCATAGGACTGCATTTCCTAACATTGATCCACTAACTTATGGATTAGACCCCTAGGTCAAAGACTCGGAGTAAAACCACTTGTTTAGTTCAGGTAGTGTCCGAGCCCACTCACAAAATAAATGGTGACTACGGCTAAAAAACTATTCACGCTTTAATTTTCTTTTCTCGCAAATCAAACAAAATCATTTCTTAATATCCGACATTTTATATTGCGTCACTTGTATACGCTTTTATTCCCACTTTTTATTCTTCAACTCCTACAGCAGCTCACCAATGGCGGAAACCCTGTTCTGTTTAAACGATCTCAAGTTACTGATAGGTCGAAAAGTGAATGCTACCACCGAATACGAATTCTTAACCAGCCTTTCTGAAACTACATATACTATTCAAACTGGCCTCCAACGCTCGCACACTAGTGTAGATCGGGAAACGAATAGGGTTTTCTTATGTCTTTAGAAAGTTTCAAAATAGACGTCTGTTGTCTGTCCGAGAACAGTATTCAAAACTCTAGTGAAGTACTGTAAATTCGCACTGTCACTTCGAAAAAATTGTCCCACGTGCGTTTATTCGGAGATACTGGCGCCTTCGTCTGGTTTTGGTGGCATGGGTGCCACACTATGCGCCAGAGCCGAGGCAGCACTAATCCACTGGACCTCATTTGAAATTGGTTTTGTGCTGTTAAAGTAGAAAACTCCGTCAATGTGAGGTGAAATCGTATTAGAAATGATGTCCTATTGTCATCTCCAGCTACGCTTCAACACATTATTGGCAGGATACGATCAGGGATAATTCCTACTACTAGCTGAGTGTTCTCCTATAGGGAATTGCGTTCGATAGATATTGTGGTGCTAGTCGGAGACTTGAATCCATAGGTTGTGTATCTAGAGACAGGGACAGGACTAGCATCTGTTGGTCATTCACGACTTACAGATGGGGAAACACACTAGCTTTTAACGTTATCGGACATACTTCAGTACGGAAGCTAGTGGCGATTCTACTGTAACTTCCTTTAAAAAAGTGAGAGTAACTTTTCTGACCGAAAGAATTCTTCCTGGTCGTTTTTTTAATTGCGCTTCTTTCAGTCACTTGTTATTCATCATGGCTTCCTTTCTCCATATGTATGCAATCTCATTTATTATCGTGTGTTACATATATATTTTAGTGACTCTTTGTCTCAGTACTTTTGCATGAAATAAAGAAATTATCAACCTGACGTTTAAACAACAATCAACTTAGAGATTTTCGGATTCGACTAACAATGTCAAGCGCACGTCTAGGTTGCAAACATGTTAGTCTCCACAGTTGAAAAAAACGACCATTCACATCTTTCACTATAATAGGTGAGCAGTAATTTAGAAGGACGACAATAGTTTTTTATTTTATTATTTATCCGTTAACCAAAATTGACTGAAAACTGAAGCATGAATAAATATGAAAATTAAAAAGTATAGATTCAAAAATTTGCAGTAAAATTGGTATTCTTGATTTAACTTTTTCGCTCATGAACGATACTTTTCTCCGACGTACTTGCTACCTAACAAAAGAAAGAAATTAGTTGTCAAAATTCATCCCGACTTTGTTAAATTGAGATTGTTGTATCTTAATAACTAATCATAGCAGCTACAATGCACATATTCGGTTGCTTATCGCCACCAGTTCAGTGAAATTATTATGATCAAACACCAATCATTCATAGTTGTACAGGTAAATTGTATCATCAAGTTTGTATAATGGTAGACTATACTAACGTCACATGATGAATTCCTTCACAACTTATTAGACGTTAGTTCTCAAATATGTTTAAAGGCTCATACAGCCATTGTATATGCTCGTATAGATGCCTCAAACTGCGGAAGTCACTTCAAGACATGTAACCGGTTGTTGTGTACTACTTAGGCCGAAAGATGTCCTGGAATTTGAGCAATCACACTGAATCCGCAGAAATTAATTACGATGTGTTGTGATATTTCCTATGACATCTAATCCGAGGCACACTTCTGTACCATTCTCCAACTTGTTTTCAAATAAAATACTTATCTATTTTTAATTTTGTTCCTTAATCTTAGTGTATGAATTCTGTGAGTTCCGATTGAGATGTTTTGAAAGTTGTGTTATTCTGGGTTAAACGATAACTACAAACTTGTACTCATTAAATTTAAGATAGGCACCTGAAGTCATCCTTTTATATATTTAGCTGCTTTTTTAAAACAGGCGATCGACAGACGAATTTAGTGACCTATTAAGTGTGTGCTAATATTTTCGTGTAGTTACGGGCACCAGAAATCTAGCTAATCGTTTAAAGAAGCAAATCAGCTTTCTCAAGGATGTTATCAGATCGACAAATAATTAAACGTAACACTATTCCATGTATGGGAAAAATTCTGGCTGTTTGGTCACTAAAACGAAATCAGCTATAAGACAGATGAGAGTTTTGGATAACATGAAAATGATACAACCCATCTGTTTTGTATCTTACATAAACTAAACTGAGTTACGAATTATAACCGGTAATCGTAATACCTGACCTTAGAAATCAGGTTAAGTAAAGTAACGTTTGAACTTATGACCTATTTCTGATAATTTTAATACAACTGTGGTGGATGCAACTTATGATAGTAGATACAAGTAGTATGTAGCTGTAATCGGAAGTAGAATGCCTGCCAACAGGTTAAATTGAGAATAGGAAGGGGAATAGAGCAATTCGAATAACAATAGAATTGGAAGAATCATGTAACATGTAAGGAACAACTGAAAGATGTGCAAATCATGTATTTAGTATATTATTTTCATATTTTGCTAAGCAATTGTGTAATTTGTACTAAATGATAAATTGGTTTGCTCCATCTGAGTGCTCGTTGACTGTGAAACTGTGCTATAATTTATAATGAAATTTAGATTCGATCACTTGTAGGTTTTCATGTTTGGTTTGAAAAGTTTCACATAGAGCAAGTAACTAGTCTAACCGCTTGCGTTGCCTAATTCTGATAATTACATAAAGGTAATGGTTAAAATTATAAAAAATTAATATTTTCCAGAAAAAAGATCTTGGAATTATTTTCAAAACGTTTCCGTGATTAATATGAAACTGAAGATCATACATGATGATTCCGTGCTTTTTCAAGGCTGGAAATACAAAGTCACATTATTTTTTGTGAACTATGTTGCTTGTAGAGGTTGTGTTATATTTAAGCCTAGATTCTAGAATACAGTTGCTAACAAGTCAGTATCGTGTTTCAAATAATCATGGGTTATTTTCAGTATCTTAAATTACAGATTATGTCAAAAGTGGCGCATAATTCGAGTGTCAAGATTGGAGAGAAGTATGATTTTCAGATTACAGATATTATGATTTGTGGCATTTTGTAACAGGTTCTTATAATAATGACGGTGGTGAGATCCTAAACACGGATGAAGTTGTATATTAGTAAGTACTGAAGGGACCTCGTGCACCTTAAAATAGGTTCAGTAAGTTAAAATATTTGATATTAGACAAAAACGAAACTGTAGAGCATTAAATCATAGACCAACATACTGTTAACAGCTTTTGTAACTATATGAAGAGTGATTCCACACAAACAGATGATGAAGCCAATCATATTAACGAAAGATATATTATCTCCATTAAATTTTGCAGCAAGGTACAAAGTACATACTTCCTGAAATTGAAGACAACGTATTCGTAAAATGTGCGGAGTAAAACGATACTCTCTGATTGGAAGAATAAGAACCTTTACGCACAACAAATAACCTCTGTCTCATATACATATGACTCAGTAAAACAACTTTAATATTTATTACCTTCAAGAACAAGCTAAACAAAATTACGACTCACCGAGTGCATGTACCTTGCGGATGCCTATTTTTCATTGCTTAGATTCGATGATTTCGTAAGTGCTCGTTTACTTAAATAACAATTGCATCGATTGTCTGTCCTACGCTTGGTGCCAACAGACTCTTGTTGACAATACTCTTTTCACCCATCGGTTAATTACATGACAAGTTGTATGCCCTTACTCATGTAACTGATTTGGTTCATTACCAACAATCTTAACCAAAACGGTTGAGTTTCACGTACATATATAAGCAGTCCAGCTCCTGATAACCATACAAAACCGCTCTAGATAAGCAAAATATATCAGACCTAAAAAGGAAGTTAGTACACACGGATATTTCCTATTACCATATTTGAAAAAACCAGTACTATATAAGTTGGTTAACAAGAAAGCGGATATCCTTAAATTTGTGATAACTATTTAGTAACGTTTTTCCCACTGCTAGTATCAATCATAGTAGTAACGAAATCAAACGATATTATGTTCAGTATCCTAATGAAATTATTGCAGCTGTGGTAGATCTTCAGTTTTCAATACCAGTTGCCAGAAACTTATTAGCTAGAATACGTAGTGTAAAGTAGCTCATACGCCTTAATTTGCAGAAAAACAAAGCATACATCCCGCCAGAGTGCAGAGAACTGTTTGTTATGAGTACACATAATAAAAAAGTCTCCAGTATAACCGATTTATTTGTTATTATTATTAGTTGTTAAAACATGTAGTTTGGAAATTGTGAGATATCAGAAATTTAGGTAGATTTATCTTATATTGCAAACCGTTTTTTGTCCTAAACAAATTAATAGAACACAAACTTAACTAGAGATTATTGAACATTTGCCCAGAAAGCATTAAATCAGAAGAAATAGAATTATGGATTACCTGAGTATGAGCTTTGACAACAACGAAAGTAAGGAAATACAGTTAGTCATTAATAATTTTCACATCTGAATAGTCTTGGAAAAGTACATTGAGAAACAATGCAATAAAACATTTTTACAAATAAATATTAGGAACTAACCTTAAATATACCAGCAACTGATAAAGTCAAACTTGAAGTAGAACTAACAACTAGATACTCTGATATTTCAAGACCGAATGCTAACAAAGCTCCAATACCTAATTGGATTAAAGCGCCTATTAACTGATCAAAGGCATCAGTGCGAAAAAGATTCTTTGCTGTTATGAGTTCAAAACCTAAGAAAGTTATGATAAAATAAATTGCAGTGTTATCCGTCTGAAAATTCCCAGAATATTGGAAACACAGGTACATGAACGAACAATATTTTCACAAATAAAGTCACCAGGAATATGGTAAAAAAGTGAAAAACATTTTTTAGGAGGACCTGAAAAGTATATTTATAACATATTGATTACTAAACTAAAGAAAAAAAACTTGGATACTAACATTAATTTTGGAAATCTAAATAAATAGAAATGGCTAGAGATCACTTTGAAACCGCCCCATAAACAGATTGTCAAGCAAAGTGCAGAAAAGTATTTCAGTTCTCAGACAACCAAAGGTTGAAGTACCCAAAAACACACTGCTTCATCTTTGGGTGCGACATAACAAATAACAGATGTTTTATTCTGGAAACATTAAATAATTATTGCTTACTTCCGTTACTAAACGTGGAGGAGCATAAAACGCTCACCAGGATTCTCAATCGAACTCCGCACTGGGTAATCCTTTCCGATTGCTATTATTTCTTTTGATGTCAGCTTCCGAATCCCCGTGCAAAATATTCCGTGCTTCCCTTCAGATATCGAGATCTTCATAATCCAGTCACTCAGCAGCAGAGAGAGTCTTGTCTGACTCCAGTCCTCACTTGGAATGCGTCTGTCAACTGTACCCCATGCACCACTTTGCAGTGTGGTCCGTCGTATTAACTTCGGGCGATTATAACGATCTAAATCAAATCATAGTGTAGAAGTTTCCAAAAGATCCTCCTGTCCACACTGTTAAACGCCTTCTCATAGTCAACGAAGATGTTATAAAACGCTAAGTCGCACTACAGTAATTGTTCAACGATGATGCATAGTATTTCAATTTGATCTGCGCAAGACCGGTCTGTTGATCCCTAACACTTTCGTCAAAACGTCATACAGCTGTTTCATATATTCTTCTCTTGCAGCTTTTTCCGCTGTCTTCCATGTATTTCTTCTTGTCGGCTCTAATGCTCTTCTTCACTTGCTTGTTTGATTCGCTGTATTCGTCTTGTGCCCTGACTTTCTCTGTTTTTGTTCGGCTGTTGTTAATTGCTGTCTTCCTGAATTTTGTGCAAGGTTTCCATAGAGATCCATTCCTTATGATGATGCTTCTTTCGGCCCAGGACCTCCTGATACGTTAAAGTTGATGCTTCCTTGATACCTTTCCAGTTGTCCTTCATAATAGTTTGTTCTTTCAATAGATCCTGTAAAACCTGGAACCTGTTGTTGAGAGCTATCTTGAATTCGTCGGGTTTGTCAGTATCTCGAAGGAAGACTGCATTGAACCTTTATAGTGCTGTTTGCCCAGTTGTCCAGTGCTTCTTTAGCTTCAGTTTTAAATTGGCCACAACTAGGTGGTGATCTGAAGCCATATCAGATTCTCTCTTGGTTCTCACATCCTCCATTTTCCTTCGGAATTTTTTATTGATGCGAATATAATCTATCTGGTTCTCTGTGTTGTGGTCTGGTGAGATCCAAGTAGCTTTGTGTATACGTTTGTGTGGAAATATTGTGCCGCCTATGACCAATTTGTTGAATGCACATAGATTTGCAAATTTTTCCCCATTTTCGTTTCTCTCTCACAGTCCATGTCGTCTCATGATATCTTCATATCCGGTGTTGTCTATCCCGACTTTGGCGTTTAGGTCCCTCATCATAATGGTGAGGTCCTTTCTTGGGCACTTCGCTATGATTGATTGCAGCCTATCGTAGAACTGATATTTATCGTCGTCGTTGCTATCACTGGTGGGTGCATAACACTAGATAACATTCATTGTAATAACCTCCTTTGTATTGAATGATGCTTTGACGATTCTGGATCCATGACGTTCCCATCCTATGAGTACATTTCATGCTGCTTTAGACAGCATCAGAGCAACTCCCTGAGTATGTGGAGCATTTTCTTCTTCGTGGCCCGAGTACAGCATCATCTCTCCCGAACCTAACCTTTTCTATCCAGTGAGTTTTACCGATTCCGAGCACCGTAAAATTGTATCTCCTCGTTTTCGTAGCTATTTGATTAGATCTCCTGGTCTCTCACATTGTCCGAACATTCCGTGCACCGATAAAAATTGTTGCTCTGGTTGTTAGAAGGGGCATCGGCCTCGTGACATCCGAAGAATATCGGCTTTTACCATGAGGTGTCATAATTCTCCTAAATGAAGATCCTTCAACTCCTGGGGCAGAATTTAAATGGTTTGAATTATTTTTTCTGGTTAGCGTTTTTTAACGAGTTAATTTCTTATGGGATTGGGTTGATAACCCGATGCCCAACACTACTCCTTCACCCGAGCTCGGGATCTACAGGAACTCTAGAACAACTACAAGTGGAGTTAGTCAATTACACGTCACACTAAATTAGTGGGATGAAATTAAACATTGTGATACCATTATATTTACTTAAAAAATTGTTATTGAAATGTACCATAAATTCGAATTACATGTTCAACGGAGGAATATACAGGCAACTGCATGGAGTAGCAACATGTTCGCCAATGAGTCATAAACTAGCCGATATTTTCTCAGCTTAATTGAAAAACGGGCCACTTGTACATCTTACTGATAATTTTTCCTTTCACCGTCGATACATAGATGATATGTTAATTTTTTGTAAAGATTGTGTCCACTAGTTGGACTTTCAAGAGATTAAGTGATGTTGACTCGTCTGTTAAATTCACATACGAGAAATAAAACACAGAGAGGAAAGCTTTTCTAGATCTCCAACTGATGAAGAAGTAGATGGATCACTCAAAAGGAACCTTAACAATAAAAGGACTTGGACAACTCAATACCCGAATTCTCAGCTTTTTTCCTCTACAATGTAAAATAGATATGAAGACTATCTTAGAATAAGGACTATATGTTCTCCGGATACACTTGGGTAAGGAATATATTGAGTAATACTCAAAACGAAAAATGGTAGCTCGGGGACGTTCATGATAAGCAAAGAATCTTTTTTTAGGCGACCATAACTAAGGGGTGACGCACCCAGTGAAATGCTAATGATGCGATTATGCTGAACGCTTCACAGAACGCTCGAGACAAGAAAACTGCAACTAATATTTTATAAGCGTCAGATGACGACTATGAGGTTGATGGAAAAATTACTTAGACCAGTCATATCTTCGTACCATACAGTACAACTGCTCTTATATGGTAAGCTAAATATCCTAGATATTCACATTCTCGTGTTAACAAACACTCCTCATGATGGTTAAAAAATCTATTTAAAATAGCCAATAGTCCTATACTCGTCTAATTGTTACTAACGATACAGTCAGCGTGAACAAGTTTACAGTGATTTGTAGTGTTAGTAGTTGTTTATCAAAGTATTTGAGACCTACCTTCATCTAAAAAAATAAGCAGTACTCATGCGCGTTGACAACCGGAGCTCTGTATACAAAAGAAACAGGTTCACCTTTTTTATCATGTAAAAGCTCAAGCCACGGAAATCAACGTGTATCCTAACTATAAGATGAACAAACTCAAATAAAGCAAAAAATAGCTCTCCTCTTTGTCTCTATATGTTAGATATAACCTACTCAAGCATAACTGATGTTATTATTCACATTTCTTTTTAATAATAATAGACGTACTAACCGATTTCAGTTAAAATAGGATAATAGACGTTTCAAAAATTACATCTCATTTCATAAACAATCCGATGTCATGATACTACCATTTAAGTCGCACAAAAAGGGAAATTCAACCTGATTTTCTTGAAGAAATCTACCCAAATAGATAGAGTAACCAATGTACTAATATATATATATAGTGATTTATTCGAGCGCTTAAATAAACCGACAATTATAAGACCGATGATAGAACATTTTGCAGTCAATGGAGCTTTATAATAAAAATCTGAACACCTGCATCCCGTACTTGATACCAGCAAGTTAATAAGTAATATGTTACACAAAAGAACGGCATCATATAGCATGTACAGATTTATTTTCAGGCACAAAACGTACCGTAGCTGACCAGCCTAAAAAGCGACTTGTTTAGTTGGTAGGTAAGTTACCACATAATATTTGAAGATAAAGAGTGTAAACGGAATACACTCATTAAGACATTAAATAAAAAAGATTAGTCCAGCAAAGAGTTCTCTTTTCGGCGAATTCATTTTCAAAGCTGTACAATCGCAAATATATATACTTATTTTTACAGGATGATAATAATACTGATAATAAACTTCTGTTATACATGGTGACAGTGAGGTTAAATAAACAAAGGTATTAAAAAAATTTCTAAACAAGGAAAACTTAATAATAATGGCTTAAGTATTCATCGAAAGATAGATAGGGAAATTATCATTGGGAAAGGGTGGTTCAGCATGATAAGATGAAATGTTGAAATAGAGATTAAATGTAATCGGAATGATCACGATCATTTGAAGGAACTATTACTACATTGCACTTGCAATGTACAGTTCACATTCAACGACGTAATTTAACGACAGAAGGATGGCATAGCAATGGGATCCCTACTTGGTCCATTACTGGCAGATTGCTTCATGGCTAGCTTATAAAACAACCAACTCAAAACAATTATAGAAAACTTCCACTTGTATAAAAGGTACGTAGATGATATCTTTATCATTTGTGACAACAAATGTGACTTAAAATATCTTCTAAAGACATTTAATAATTGTCACCCTTCAATAAAATTCACACTGGAAGTTAGAAACAAACAAAATATTCACTTTCTTGATGTGGAAAGGACAAGAAAGCAAAACGGTACTTCAAAAAGATCTATCTACAGGAAGCCCATGTGGAATGGCCAACTACCAAGTTTTTGCAGCTGGGTTCCCATCAGCCGAAAAAGAAACTTAATAATAACACTCGCTACAAGAACACGAAGAATCTGTAGCTCCAAAGTCTTATATGAAGAATTGGGCCTCTACAAGGAGATACTTATCAAAAACGGGTATTCTTCGATATTCATTGATAAGAATATGAGGTCGAAAACGCCAAAAACACAAATAATTGCAGTAGAAAAGAAAACTTTACACGTGAATATAGACCTCAAGGGTGATAGAGCCACATACATCTTAAAGAGGAGAATTTCGGATTCCTAAAAAAGAACATTCTTCGCAGCGACATTGCGAATATTATTCTCCAGCCGATCATTGCTCATCAATAATCTGAAAGATAAATTATCGCATCTGACCAACTCAATGTGCATTTACCAATTTACCTGCTCTTGTGGAGCTAGGTATATAGGTCGTTCGATGCGTACTTTATCCAAAAGAATTCAAGAACATTGTCCGGCATGGCTAAGAAGAGGAGGCAGCGGCTCAATAAGAAGTTCTATAATCGAACACCTTGTGAACACAGGTCACTCAATCAAGACAGACTCTGCGTTCAAAGTCATCTACAAGGTGAGTAGAAACCTTCCTAAGACAATTAGACTGCATCTTCTTTGCATTGCCGAAGCAATAGCCATACATCTGGAAGAACCAGGATTGTGTGTGCAAGAGAGACTGATACAACCACTTCTTCTACCATGGTCTTAATGTATTAAACTTTTTCTCTTTTTCAAACTCTAGTTCCTTTACAGCCACTTGCTTCACCTTTCATCTTCCCCTTAAATCTTCTACCCCCAACTGGCTTGTTTTTAATTCCACGATCATTCCGATTACATTTAATCTCTATTTCAACATTTCATCTTATCATGCTGAACCACCCTTTCCCAATGATAATTTCCCTATCTATCTTTCGATGAATACTTAAGCCATTATTATTAAGTTTTCCTTGTTTAGAAATTTTTTTAATACCTTTGTTTATTTAACCTCACTGTCACCATGTATAACAGAAGTTTATTATCAGTATTATTATCATCCTGTAAAAATAAGTATATATATTTGCGATTGTACAGCTTTGAAAGTGAATTCGCCGATAAAGAATGTGGCAAACGTTTTTTATGCTGACAGTGCTACGTGTGGTTAAATAAACAAATGACTTTAACTGTTTAAATCAGAGGTATTCCAAAAGAATGACAATTCGCCATATTCTTAATATTTGTTGATTATCTTGGATTATTTATTTGTCAGAGAATCCTTAAACAAAACTACGACGAAAAACGACATAATCTTGTTAGATGTTTCTATGAAGAAAAATGTTCTAAGGGAGCATAAAAATTTCGCGCATTTCCCGAGAAGAATTCTACAGTTGTCAAATAATGGTTAGATCTTCAGGAATAATTTTCATTCATTGGTCTAAAGTCAGATAATTGGATCATTGTATCCAGTGCTTTCCATGTATAAGGGGTCGAGTTAGCTTTGACGGTAAAATCGGTTTAAAAACAGTCCCCAAAACCTGTGACGTAACTAATATAAATAAAAAAGCAATACAACAAAACACTTGCTGATAGTAATTTTTTGAGACATCTTTTTCTTGTCTGTTCCAGAGCTATTATCCTTCTATAGATGTTTCTATCCGGTTGGGGGCAGTGGTTAGTCGAAATGATGCAGTGATTTTATATGTTCTACAACATACTGAGCTGTAAATCACATCAATAAAGATAGGATTATTGGCCTTACGATTCCGCGTTCAAAACTCCACAACTACTTGGGATAAGGAGACATTTTATATATTTCAGAATAAGTAGCACAGAAATCATTAACAATAAATATTACCCACCACATAGTACTGAAAACTTCAGTCATTACAAAGACGAATTTAGTTTGTTTTTAACGAACTTAAAATTGTCTAGAAATTATTGGGATTACACAACAAGAAAAGTGATATAATGGATCCAATGATAAAATAACTTACCTTCAATGTAAAGAGAAAGGGGCAAAATAGCCAGTGCCATCCATGGTTGTGAATGGAACATAAAATCAATAGGATGAGAAAGACCTACGAAATAAGGGATAATTCAGAAGCATTAAAGTATGGCTAGATCTCTAGCAAAAATCCAAGAATAACCTTTATTCTTCGTTCCAACTGCACAATTGTTACAGTGCATTACATAAATATGACTACAGTCGAAACTAATTACGGATACACAAGTTTCCAACCAAACCCATGGACTTATGAGTTCAATTTCGATTGGATAAACGTATAACTTGGAATCTACGGCAGGTAACTCCAATCAAGTGTATATACACAAGCTCTCTTAACATGATTTGGAAAGTGGTAAATCAATTTAAAAAATTACAAAACTATGAATGGATCATACTGTTTCAAGAGTGTTACTGAACCGAATTAAAGATTCATTAGTCGTCCAACTTCTAGATCAAAATGCTGGTTTTCTTAATAATCACCCATCCATAGACCGGATCGCGACACTGCTAATCATTGTTGAGCAACCAAATGAATAGTACTCATCACTATACAACAAGTTCCTCGATTATGGGAAAGCGTTTCATAATGTAGATAGAAAAACCCGTGAAGATCGTCACCATTATACGAACGTCTATGAGGAACTCCACTGCAAAACCATGAATGGAAGGCAACTCATAGATACATTCCAAATGAGGATTGGTGTCAAATAAGACTGTTTACTCTTGGCTATTCTCTACTTACAAGCTGTCAATTGAATTATGAAGACCTTCATATATCCGGAAAAGCGGAGAATAAAGAAGATATCTTGGACGAATCTGGATGATTTGGACTCTGTTGATGACCTGGATCTGTCATCATATACACATAAACAAGTGCAGAATACAGACAATGTGGCGGTGCCTCTCGTGGAACTAGACTTCAGCATTCACAAGAAAAAAAAGAAGGATCACGAAGTATAACACCACGGTTGCCAACCAAATTACATTTGTGAAAGTTCTGGGATAGATGGAGGTCTTGACGCACGTGGGTAGCATTAAAGACAAACAAGGTGTGTCTGACGCAGATATGGGAGGATAAACCGACAGAGCAAGAGGAGCATTCCTGAATTGATGAATATATGAAACTCCAATGAACTGTCACTCAACACCAAAATCAGAATCTTTACCGATAACATTAAAACAGTTCTACTGTATGGAGCTGAAACTCAGGTAACTACCACAGCCACCATCAAAAAGGCACAGGCATTTGTAGGCAGTTATCTACGCAAGATACTTCAGTTTTACTATTCTGAGGGGGAAAAGAGCAGCTGTCAACCAAAGAGGAAATTCGGTAAAGTTTCTGAAAGTGGATGGACACTTCGAAAACGGTCACACTGTATTACAAAGTGGGTTGTAAGTTGGGATCACCACGGCAAGAAAAAAAGAGTCAGACCAAAGAACATATGGGGTTGGTAATCGGGGGTAGAGACTAAGGAAATGAACAGCGCTTAGGAAGGCCTAGTACATAGCTGCTACCTTGATGTGGTGGTTGGGTTTGCCTATCATGGCTGGAATATATGTCTATCGTGATGACCCAACCGAACTATATTGGCTGGAACATATGTTCCTGTAGGTTCTACCATGCCAGTCAGGTCGATTGGAGAACGGTAAGACTAAAAGTAGCAAATCAAGGTGTGGGGGCGAAGTCCTACTGCTGACTGTAGAGTGGTGTGACAGCAGTAAGGTGTTTCCCTCGGACAACTAGTATCTGCAGCGATGCTGCCTTCTCACAAGAAAGGATGGGGTTAGAAAAGGTCGAAAATAAAAATTCCACGCCTCACCTTACCTCACGGATTTCGGTCTCCGGCGGTAAGACCCTTTGAAAAACGGAGCTAACACATTAAAGACCTCCCAATAAAAGGACGTGCGCAACCGACTTTAAGCAGTTGTCCCCTGGGCTCTGCGGTCACGCTCCTGGGTCGTTAAGACCAACACTAATCCGACTTCCTTTTCAAATTCCTCAAGAAATACCCTTCCACGGTGTAGGTAGCCGGGAAGTGATATCAGCCTTCATACCCGTAACAGTACACGAGACCAAGTCGGTCACGTTCAAATCCTTCCTACACCCCCAAACACATCTCTTATCTCCACGACTGTCCCTTCTCACGTCCCTTTATCACCACGCACCGCTAGGGTAAACGATTCAAGTACGCGGATGTTAATCCTGGTCTCTTGAAACCATGCTCCAAACTACATGTAGGAGCTTTTGGCGTCCGAACACTGTGCCAAATAGGACAATAGGCTTTATTAGCTAGGATTTAGAATCCCGCGTCATCGATGCATGCTGCGTCTCCGAAACATGTACACAGGATCCGAGAAGCGTCATTCATTTGGCCTCACATCAAAACCCGACCGTTGTTGCTACCTTGACGTGGTGGTCAGGCTTGCCTATCGTGATGAAGCAACCGAGTTATACTGGCTGGAACAACCGTTCCTCAAGGTCCTACCATGTCAGACAGGTCGATTGAAGAGCGGTAAGACTAAAAACAACAAACCCAAGGTCCGAAGGCGAAGTCGTACTGCTGATTGTACAGAGGTGTGACAGCAGTAAGGTGTTTCCTTCAGACAACCAGCATGACAGCGATGCTGCCTTACCACAAGGAGGGGTGGGGTTAGAAAAGGTCGACTCTAAAAATGCACACCTCGCCTTATCCCACGGATATCCGTCTCCGGCGGTAAGGTCTCAACAAGTACGGAGCTAACACAAAAATTACCCATAAAAGGGTCGTGTGTGACCGACCTCAAGCAGCTGTCCCTTGGGCACTGCGGTCACGCTCTCAGGTCACCAAGAACACCTTTAATCCAATTTTCTTTTCAGGTAACTCCAGAACAACCCTTCCAGTCAGTAACAACGTAGAACTTCGTACGTACGTACATCAGTTCGAGTTGCCACACCACCTTAACACAGAGATGCAGTTGTCGATCCAAATCCCGTAGTGGTAGAGGTAGCAAGAGTGTAAGCAGTGATCGGGAAGATTATGGTTTGGAGATGTTATTTAAAGAGTATAATTCAGTGAAATAAATTTGGAAAGAGGTAAAAAGGGACATGAAGAATTCAGAAGATTATAATTTGGGAGAACACAAAGAATGGATGCACCTGCGCCATTGCAAACGATCTTGAGCCATGTCATTCAGGGTCTCTAACCATCGGTTGCTATCATCTCGCGGTCCCCAACCAGGTAGTCTATACCTATCAACATGACTCAGACCACTTGTCAGTGACTTCATGGACTTGTGCCATGTTTTGGTCTGGCCGCCCCTAGCTTTCTTTCAATCTACAACCCTTCCACGGTGTGGGCGACCGGGAAGTGACAACCGCCCTCATACCTCTAACGGCACTCAAGACCACTGTAAGACCATATCAAAATAAAGTACCAACTCGATTCACGCTTCGTGTGTCTGGAAGTTCTGATGCTGCTTCCCGTGGCCTCGCTGGTGTAGGTATAGCACTGAGTCATACGGCAGAACTAGCTCTCTTAAAATGGATCCCAGTAGACAGTCGTCTGTGCACTGTCCGACTAAACGGAACAGTAAGGACTCGGAAAGATAGGGACACTCATCGTTGCCTCGTCGTCGTCTCTGACTATTGTCCCACTGACTACAGCTCAGATGATGTAAAAGATAAATTTTACAAAAAGCTTTCCGACCTTCTCAGAAAAGCTAGGCGCTCGGATGTAATAATAATTGCTGGTGACTTTAATGCTCAAGTAGGTAAACTAAGTGAAAGGGAAAGACATTTGGGTGGATCTTATATGGTCGTGAATCAAAGAACAGATAATGGCGATCGTCTGTTGCAGCTATGCTCAGATAACCGCCTACTTCTTGCAAATACTAACTTTACGCATAAGGAAAAACATCTTTTAACATGGCGACCCCTAATTCGTTCCAACGTTGGACCCAAATAGATCACATCGTTATCAGCTATCGATGGAGGGGCTCGATAGAAGACTGTCGCTCGTTCTGAAGCATATGTTTTGATTTAGATCATACTCTGGTGCAAGCGCGTATTTGTTTGCGATTTACGGGACGTAGGAAAGATGATGCAAGGAAACTTTTTAGGGTCTTATATAATGATAGCCAAGCTAAGAGTATATTTCAGGAACAACTAGAAAAACATTTAGGCATCTAACGCACTGATAGATGCTCGAAAACTCATCCAATCTAATTCCGAACTTGGCGAACAGCGGTGGGTGGCGAAAGCAAGAGATATAATAGGAAGCGGCAATAGGTAATATCAGACGACTGTTCAGACTTGCCAAGGAAACCGGTATTACGAATCCGACTGTTAGTGAAACAATCGTCGAAAAAGATGGACACATTATTCACTCTCAATCCAGGAGAACTCCACCTGTAGCTCTTCTAGAGTTCCTGTAGATCCCGAGCTCGGGTGAAGGAGTAGTGTTGGGCATCGGGTTATCAACCCAATCCCATAAGAAATTAACTCGTTAAAAAACGCTAACCAGAAAAAATAATTCAAACCATTTAAATTCTGCCCCAGGAGTTGAAGGATCTTCATTTAGGAGAATTATGACACCTCATGGTAAAAGCCGATATTCTTCGGATGTCACGAGGCCGATGCCCCTTCTAACAACCAGAGCAACAATTTTTATCGGTGCACGGAATGTTCGGACAATGTGAGAGACCAGGAGATCTAATCAAATAGCTACGAAAACGAGGAGATACAATTTTACGGTGCTCGGAATCGGTAAAACTCACTGGATAGAAAAGGTTAGGTTCGGGAGAGATGATGCTGTACTCGGGCCACGAAGAAGAAAATGCTCCACATACTCAGGGAGTTGCTCTGATGCTGTCTAAAGCAGCATGAAATGTACTCATAGAATGGGAACGTCATGGATCCAGAATCGTCAAAGCATCATTCAATACAAAGGAGGTTATTACAATGAATGTTATCTAGTGTTATGCACCCACCAGTGATAGCAACGACGACGATAAATATCAGTTCTACGATAGGCTGCAATCAATCATAGCGAAGTGCCCAAGAAAGGACCTCACCATTATGATGAGGGACCTAAACGCCAAAGTCGGGATAGACAACACCGGATATGAAGATATCATGAGACGACATGGACTGTGAGAGAGAAACGAAAATGGGGAAAAATTTGCAAATCTATGTGCATTCAACAAATTGGTCATAGGCGGCACAATATTTCCACACAAACGTATACACAAAGCTACTTGGATCTCACCAGACCACAACACAGAGAACCAGATAGATTATATTCGCATCAATAAAAAATTCCGAAGGAAAATGGAGGATGTGAGAACCAAGAGAGAATCTGATATGGCTTCAGATCACCACCTAGTTGTGGCCAATTTAAAACTGAAGCTAAAGAAGCACTGGACAACTGGGCAAACAGCACTATAAAGGTTCAATGCAGTCTTCCTTCGAGATACTGACAAACCCGACGAATTCAAGATAGCTCTCAACAACAGGTTCCAGGTTTTACAGGATCTATTGAAAGAACAAACTATTATGAAGGACAACTGGAAAGGTATCAAGGAAGCATCAACTTTAACGTATCAGGAGGTCCTGGGCCGAAAGAAGCATCATCATAAGGAATGGATCTCTATGGAAACCTTGCACAAAATTCAGGAAGACAGCAATTAACAACAGCCGAACAAAAACAGAGAAAGTCAGGGCACAAGACGAATACAGCGAATCAAACAAGCAAGTGAAGAAGAGCATTAGAGCCGACAAGAAGAAATACATGGAAGACCTATCAGTGACAGCGGAAAAAGCTGCAAGAGAAGAATATGTGAAACAACTATTCGATGCTGTTGAGAAACTAGCATGAAGATATAATAAACCAGAGATGACGGTCAAGGACAAAGAAGGTACGCCAATCACTGAAATTCAAAAACGGAAAAGCAGACAGTTAGATTATTTTGAAGAACTCTTGAATAGACCAGCCCCATTGAATCCTTCGAACTTCGAAACAGCACACACAGACCTTCCTATATATGTCACTCGACTAACGACCGAAGAAATCAGGATATCCGTCGGGCAAATTAAGAGCGGGAAAGCATCATGACCTGAAAATATACCAGCTGAAGCAGTGAATTCAGACATTGACGTAAATACATACATGCTTTACCTTCTATTCAAAAAGATTTGGGAGGAGGAACAAGTGCTGATGGACTGGAAAGAAGGACACTTCATCAAGATTCCAATGAAAGATCTGAGCATATGTGAAAACTACGGAGGCATTACACTACTGTCAGTACCAGGGAAAGTCTTCAGAATATTGCAGAACCAGATGAAAGACGCAGTAGACGCCCAACTTCGAGATCAACAAGCTGGATTCCGGAAGGATCGGTCATGCACAGACCAAATTGCGACACTACGGATCATCGTTGAACGATCAATTGAATGGAATTCGTCACCATACGTCAACTCCCTCGATTATGAAAAAACATTTGACAGTGTGGATAGGAGAACCTTATGGAAACACCTTCGACACTACGGAGTTCCTGAAAAGATTGTCAACATTATGCGGAACTCATACGACGGACTACAGTGCAAAGTGGTGCATGGAGGACAGATGGTAGATGCATTCCAAGAAAGGGGCGGAGTCAGACAATGCTCCCTTCCTCTTATGGTGGTCGACTGAATTATGAAGACATCGACTTCTGAGGGAAAACATGGCATACAATGGACAGCTCAGAATCAATTAGACGATTTGGACTTCGCAGATGACCTAGCTCTCCTATCGCATACACACGAACAAATGCAGATGAAAACAACTAGGTAGCAATAGCTTCTGCATCAGTAGGCCTCAACATACACAAGGGGAAAACCAAGGCCCTCAAATACAACACGAAGAACACCCAATCACGCTTACTTGAGAAACCCTGGAAGATATAGGATTCGTCACGTACATGGGAAGCATCATCGATGAACAAGGAGGATCTGATGCAGACGTAAAAGCAAGGATTGGCAAATTAAGGGCCACACCCCTACAAACTCAAACCAACTGTCAAAGTCAGAATCCTTAATACGAGCGTCAAGATAGTTCTATTGTAAGGAGCTTAAATTTGGAGAACTACTTCGACTGTCATCGAAAACGTACAAATATTTATAGACAGTTGTCTACGCAAGATACTTAATATCCGTTTCCCGGATGCCATCAGCAACAGTCTACTGTGAGAGAGGACAAACCAACTTCCAGCTGAGGAGGAAATCAGGAAAAGACGTTGGAAGTGGATAGCACATACATTAAAGAAATCACCTAACTGCATCACGAGGCAATCCTAACTTGAAATCCTGAAGGGAAGCGGAAAACAGGAAGGCCAAAGAACACGTTACGTCGGGAAATAGAAGCAGATATTAAAAAGATGAATTACAACTGGAAAGAGCTGGAAAGGATTGCCCAGGACAGGGTTGGATGGAGACTGCTGATGGGCGGCCTGTGCCCCTCCACGAGGAGTAACAGGCGTAAGTAAGTAAGTAAGTCAATCCAAGAGATTGGATCGATGGGAAGAATACTTTAAGGATCAGTTCAACTGGCCTTCAATCACATTTCGGTTTCCAACGATCTCCAGTCGACCTGAATGGCAAGTTGATGAAAATCCACCAACTCTTTAAAAAATTGAAAAAGCTATAGGAAATCTGAATCGAGGGAGAGCAGCAGGCCCTGACATGTTAACTCCTGAGGTTTTTAAGGATAGTAGTCCAGTATTAGTAGTGAAATTAACTGAGGATCTAGGTAGAATTTGGGAACTGGACGTAATTTCATCTGACTGGTCTCAATCACTGATTATGGCAGTCTATAAGAAAGGATAAAAGTCCTCTTGTGACAATCACAGAGGAATCAGTTTGACTAATATAATGTCTAAAATATTAGCTTCAATAGTACTTTGACGCCTAACTAAAGCTCGTAAAGAGCAGAATAGAGAAAATCAGGCTGGTTTTCGACCTGGACATGGTTGCATAGACCAGATATTCACACTCCGTCAGGTTCTAGAACACAGACACACATTCAGACGTCCCACAATCGTAGTATTTCTCGACCTCAAGGCGGCATTCGACTCTGTTGATCGTGAGGTTCTATGGCAGTGTTTGTCACTGAAAGGAGTACCAAAGAAGTACGTTAACCTTGTGAAGGCTCTCTACTCGAACACAACTAGCCGAGTGAGGGCTTATGGCGAACTGTCATCAGGGCTGATCACTCTCTCCATTCTTGTTCAACTTTGTCGTTGACGTGCCTTTAAAGATAACACTTTCCACATCTGAATTTCCAGCGGTTGAACTACCGGGAGGTTCACTTGTTGACTTAGAATATGCTGATGACATAGTTTTATTTGGTGAAGACGCTGACAAAATGCAGAGTCTTCTGACCACTCTAAGCAACAATGCAAGCGTGTTCGGCATGCGATTCTCCCGCTCGAAATGCAAAATGTTGCTTCAGGATTGGGTTCCATCGACACCAGAACTAATGATAGGGAGTGAAGTAGTTGAGCGTGTCGACTGCTTCACTTATCTTGGAAGTCTGATCAGCCCTTGTGGTCTGATGTGTGACGAAATCTCAGCACAGATACAGAAGGCTCGACTAGCTTTTGCCGACTTGCGTCATTTATGGCGTAAACGAGATATCCGTCTACCAACCAAAGGACGTGTTTACTGCGCAGCAGTTCGTTCCGTCCTACTTTATGGCAGTGAAACGTGGCCGGTAAGAGTAGAGGATATTCATAGGTTACTAGTATTCGATCATAGGTGTCTTCGAAACATTGCTCGTATATCCTGGGACCATCGAGTAAGTAACGCAGTTGTTAGGAAACGGGTACTAGGTAAGGATGAAAAATCAATTGATGAAGTGGTGAAACTACATCAGTTGAGATGGCTGAGACACATGTTACGTATGCCCAACGACCGACTGCCTCGACGTGCGATGCTCAATGGTATAGGAGTAGGTTGGAAGAAAGCTAGGGGCGGCCAGACCAGAACATGGCACAAATCCATGAAATCACGGACAAGTGGACTGAGCCATGTTGGTAGGTGTAGACTACCTGGTTGGGGACCGCGAGATGATAGCAACCAATGGTTAGAGACCCTGAATGACATGGCTCAAAATCGTTTGCAATGGCGCAGGTGCATCCACTCTTTGTGTTCTATCAAATTCTAATCTGAATTCTCCATGTCCTTTATTTTCTTTCCGAATTTATTTCACTGGATTATACTCCTTGAATAAAATCTTCAAACCCTAATCTTTCCGATTACTGCTTACACTTTTACTATTTCTACCACTACGGGATTCGAATCGATAACTGCATCTCTGGGCTAATGTGGTATGGCAACTTATAATGATGTACGTACGTACGAAGTTCTACGTTGTTGCTGACTGACTGATTGGAAATCATTGGTGGGCGGCCAATGCCACAGGGTGGGACCAAATGTAAACGAATGAAACAATTAGCAACACTTTCGTTTGAATACGGAGAACAGATAACGATAAGGAGACAGATATTAGGAGATACATTAAAAAATAAAGTAAGAAGACAAGGAGTTGGATTGTAACACAATGTTGAAAACTGTGGGCATTTAGGCTGGTTTTAGAGAAAATTTCCTTTAATATAACCAGCAGCCGTTTATATTGTATGGATGACAACCCAGGACTGCCTTAAATTCCCGAAGGAGTACCTAGTCAAAGGATATTAAGTTGCTCTGGATATCAGAGGTGCAAATCGTGGACAAAGGTCGGTAATTTATATCGAAATTGTATGTTTTCTCTGGCGAAGCACTAATCAAGGAAAATGTTTATTCTGCGTTTACTTGATAAGGTAACTAATGAAACAACCACTTTTATTACTATAATAGGCAAAAGTGGTTGTCAGATTGAATTTTACGATTTTCTGATTCCTTAGTTTAAATTTATTGTGACTCCCAAAAACGATCTTAGTGAGTCGATAATCGCTTTTGAAGAACCATCACTTAACAAACTTGAAAAAATAAAACGTACGAGAACTTACCATAACATTGTCCTTGTACGACAAGCTGGGTGAAAGACCATCGAATTCCACTGAGGAATGACGCTGCGAGAACAAGAAGGAATCCTATGTAATTGAACTGGGTAGACTCATATGAAAACATAAAAAGCCCGCAGGTAATCAGAACGACAATGATGGCTAAGGATGGTTGCTAAACGTTTATCTGAATCACAGCAACCTACCTTTTTCTCCAGTTTTAGTAAAACAGAAAACATCACAATAAAAATGACGCTGGTAGATTTTGTCATTGTGTACCTGAGTTTTTAAGATTATCGTTTGCAAAAGAACATACAATGATACTGTAATGAACTCAAAACTCCAATTTGAACAACCAATATCTAGTGCACTTGTTAGCAAAATATTTACAAGCATTTAAATTGTACCTAGAGATCCCAGAGACAGCAACAACCCTCACATACTTCGCCCATGGAAGCTCTATTCTTGGATAGTTATACAACCACGATTGTGAACACCTTACGAACCATGACAATAAGAATTTAATGACCATGTGTAGTAAAGTGATAGAGAGTGGATATGGAAACACCTAACTTTTAAAATTATTCGATGAAATTTCGCAAACTTTTATACAACGGCTATTGAAAAATGTAAGGCATATTGAGAAACAATAGAACATAAACACTGTGCAAAGAGTTCTCAGTGGGTTAGACATGATGGAACGTGTATGATTGCTAAAAATTAATATTTGACTGGTAATTTTCAGAAGTTTCAGCTACTTGAAAGATTTTAGGCCGTGGTGTTAGCAGAATTGTAAGAAAACTGTTTGATAGGTAAACGGTCAGCAACTGAAATGGTTTTATGATCACAGGTAAACAATCTACAAGGAACTAAACAACAGAACTAGCAAGGGTTGAACGTGAATAAGACTGTTTGGACTTGCTTACACTCAAAACCAAAACTGGGAATCAAGCTGTGAGCATTCAAAAGTAGCGGCAAAGATTGTGAAGATATGACTTACAAGCTTATTCTGTAAATAGTTTTTATTATTATTTGTATTTATTTTGCCAATTTTTCACTGTATGTATATTTATCATTAAATGTTTGTAACTGTTGTTTTAACAAATGGCCTTGAACACACTGTTTTGATTCTGACATAGCGTGACACACTGTTGTTGGCTAACAAATACACTGCTTCTCACATTCTTCATTCAATTTTCGTTTGTGAATGAGTTAACTTAAATCTAAATCAAGTATCACTTACATTTATAAACTGTGAGTGGGAATATACCTTACATTGGACTACACTAGCGGAGAGTTAGTCAACCTGATTGGAATTAACAAGTATTTATAATTGAGCATTTACAGTACCAGACTAAAGCTGAACACGCATCAATTTAGTGAACTTAAGTAAAGTTCCAATTTTTATTGTATTTGGAGGAGGAAATTCAAAGATTCAGTTGTAATATGTTGCATAACTTATCCCAAGAAGTTATGCGATTTGACAATTTTTTTTCCTGCTATATGTCCAGCTGCGTTCAAGTGGTTCAAATGGTTGTGGACGGAATAGAAGAAGCTTTCGCTTAACAGGCTTCCGTGTCTAGTAGCAGTGGATCACCGAATCAACTTGGCAGGAACCTAGGTATGCTAACAATCAAAGAGGAAAAAGAAACTGACAAATCACAACTCTTAAGGAATAGAAGTTGTGTCTACAATCCGTTCTGCCATGTTATGTCTCCAGTTTTTGGGTGTTACCTCTTAGGTTAGTGTTGGAACTAAGCTTAAGTAGGTGTTTGAGAGGATGTCCATAAGTGTTCAATATACTGTAAGCCATCAGAAGGTCACATCGAAGACGTCTATACTCTAATGGGTAAAGGTTAAGTGAATGGAGGCGCTCTTCGTAAGGTTTAAATTTGAGTCCTCGAACTGATTTCGTGGCTCGCCGTTGGATACGCTCCAGGGTGTCCTTATCCTTTTGGAGTGAGGGGGGAAATACAGTATTTCCGTATTCTTAATAGGGACGGATAAAACTATTGAAGATTGTATGGAAAGTTCTTCCGTCAAACTGGCCAAAAATGCACTTCAACGTTATTAGTGCAAGGTTTGCTCGGAAGGCATTTTTGTCACCGTTAGCGTAAGACTTGAAATCGTAGGGCACCAGGACTTCTGAAACTTTTTCGACTTGGGATACCACTAGAGAGGAGTTACCTAAGTTATAACTGTAGTCTGCGACATGTCGCAGATGGACTACTACACATTGAAGTGTTAAAGGTAAGTCCGTAATCGTCTGCCCAACTTTGAAGTCGAGTCAGATCCTCCTGAAGTGCCTGTATATCGTCTTGGTTGCGTATCTCTCTTCAAGGTTTTACGTCGTCGGCTAAAAGTAATATGTCCGACGTTACCTGTCGAGGGAGATCAGTTATTTAGATTAAGGAGAGAAGAGGTCCTAGTACTGAGCCCTGGGGGACCCCACAAGGACATTCCATAGCCTGAGAGAAAGTGAAATTAACACTGATTTTAAAATTTCGTTTCTTTAGGTATGAAGTG
Source organism: Schistosoma margrebowiei (assembly GCA_944470205.2). Lineage (NCBI taxonomy): Eukaryota > Metazoa > Platyhelminthes > Trematoda > Strigeidida > Schistosomatidae > Schistosoma > Schistosoma margrebowiei. The sequence goes on along the minus strand of OX104024.1, from coordinate 31,482,554 downwards.
AGCCAATCGATTAAAGGTGGTCTGATACCTAATCGTTTGATCTTATTGATAAGACAAGTACGGTTAACCTTATCAAAAGCTTTTGAGAAATCTAGGTAGATTATATCAACTATCCCCTTGTGATCAAGGATGCTTGTCCATCTGTCCACCGCAGTCAGCAGGTTGGTAATACAAGAGTAACCCTTTTTGAAACCATGCTGTTGGGGTGAGAAGAATTTTAAGGACAGTAAATAGTCGTTTATATTATCACATATCAAGGACTCCATGACTTTTGAGGGTATTGAGAGAAGAGCCACCGGTTCTTGAAGGTTCGCTGCGTCGAACTCCTTTGAAGATTGGTGTGATGTGAGTCCGGTAGTTTTCCTCGACTTAGCAGGTGTGAGAACATCATGCTAAGCGGCGTTGCCAGGATTCAGGCTGCTCCCCTCAGTATAGCGGAATGGACTATGTCCGTGCCAGAAGAAGTGTCTAGTCTTAAGTGCTGCAGTTTCCGGAACACCAAGTCAGCGCTTAGGTTCACTTCGGAAGGTCCTGTGGAATTGCAGATGAAACTGTCATCAGTAAAGTTGATGTCGGTTGGTTGAAATGTCCGAGAGTATTATTCAGCCAAAAGATTAGAGGCGTCGCCATCGTTGTTGGTTGGGACATTAAGACCTACCAGTTTGGAAACTTCAGTTTTGGCTTGACGAAGAGAGTCTACATGACAGAATAAGCCTTTAGGATTAAAGACGAATTCGTCCATAAGCTTTGTCTGGCACCGAAACCTATCTTCTCTTATAGCCTTCGTGCACATGTTCCTTATATGTTTATATTGCCTGTACGCTCCGTCGTTGTCAGTTCGTTTGTATTCCGCCCAACAGTCCCTTTTGCAGTTTAGCTGGCGAAGAGTACAATTCTTGATTATTGTAGGTTGCTTGCAGCTTTTGGGAACCGTTTGAGGAACTGAGTGGTTTGTAGCACGTAAGAGCGTGTGCAGTAAGAAGTCCCAATGCCAGTCCACGTCGAGTTGGGGATGAACATCTCAAACCACCTATTGTAGATAGTCGTGTAGAGCTGGCACATTCAACCGTTTAAAATTCCAACGCGAGATATTGGTGGGATATCTTAGCTTAATGTTGTTGACAAAACTGAAAGCTTTGACGGCATGATCGCTTTTTCCCAGGCGAGGCAGGGTTGAGAGGTTGTCAACCAGAAATTCTTTGTTTGTGAATACACAGTCTAAGCGCGATGGTGTCTGACTGTTTCTCCAACGAGTTGCCGACCTCACATTTTCGTACAATCCCAAGTCATCGATGAGGTTGAAGACCTGAGCTTCCATTGAGTTGTCAAATCCAGTATACGTGTTTGAAACCGAGAGGATTAGAGCGGGATAGTCCTTCCAGCATACGACTATCGTACTCGATTTCGGCAGTTGGCTTCCTGTAAATGACTCCGACTAGACACCTCGAAGTACTAGACAATCTTACAGAGCACTACATGGATTCTTCAAGATGGTTAATCTCAAGGTTATGAACTTGGTGCACCTCTAAGCAAGAACGTATGTAAACGACTAATCAGCCCCAATTCCTGATTTTCTGTCGTTGCGGAACAAAGACATCCCAGGTAATGCTAACTCATGGTCCGAGAACTGAGAAGATATCCAGGTTTCAGTGATTCCTATCAGATGGGCCTTATTAGCCTTGCTGAATTCACGTAATTCATACTTTATGTAACATGTCTGATGTTAACCTGTTAACGATACCTTATATGTCCAGAGTTGACAACGCTTTCGTCTGCAACATCTTTTTAATCGGAGGATGCCAACTCAGTCAGATCATAAGTCAGGAATGAATGAGTTATAAGATATATTTAGGTGATCGTCGATATGTTGACAGGCATTCGGCTAATCTGGATAGTTGCAATAGATGTGTAACACGTTGTATCCATTCGTGATCTGGTGCGGATGCACGACTGAGTGCCTTCAGGTGAGCTGTATCCAGCTTCACTAACGAGGTCTGCCAGTCTGTCTTAATGGTAAACTGAAAATGATCACTACTGTGGTTTACAGGCACATCTTACGTTCCTAAATTTGTTTAAAATGTTTTGAAAACGTATATAATTGTTTTAATTCCATGTTGTATCCATATTAGACCAAATCATCCATCAAGGGAGACAGTCTAGCTAAGTGAACTTTGTTTAATCATAGCCTAGATTATTGACCAAGTGATAAAACTGGGCACGCGACACTAAGGACATAATAATACATAATGTTTTTTTCGAATTATTGTTCTTCTATCGCCATTATGACGACCCATTTTAGATCGGTTTTACCTTCTGAATGAATAGTTTACATTAATTTTCAGTACAAGTTACAGCTTTGTCAGCCATATCACTATGGAAATATAAAAGCCTAAGAATTGCAAGTAACATGCAATTGGCGCAAAAAGCCTAAAGAACGTAATAAAATATCAGTAGCAGGCTTAAAAATCATTATTTTGCATTTTTAAAACCTTTTTTATTTGCTTTTAGGTATATTAACATGTCGTACGCGAAAGAAAAACATAAGAATGTAATCGCACAGACTGGAAAGTATTAAAATCTATTGTAGACAATAACTTAATATCTCACTACTCTAGTAAGCAATTTACTTACGTCGACAACAAAAGTTGTCGTTGGTCATCTTGGTGTGTAATATGGTTTGACTGTTTAGGTCCTCAAGACGAGTTTATTTGACAAAAATTCTGCTCATACGGTTAGGAGCTTGCACATCGTTAAGCGGAAACCTTCTGTTGTAGAAACAACAATTTATGTGACAGTTTCTCACTTGCTTGTGGTTAGCAAAAGGATTAGAAAATAGACCCATTGTTTTGTACTTAGAAGCTTTTTATGCCTAACCTGCTAATTTAAGAAGATGAGAAATATAATTTTCAAACCTAATCTTCATGTCAGATACGTCTTCCATAACCTTTAGATTCACAATAGTGTATCTACCATGCCTAGTGTCACACATCGGACAAACGTATGGCCAACGAAGTTTTGATAAGAATATGCCAGTTTTTGCATTATGCCTTGCCAGATTATATTGCATTTGGTACCTCGTAAGTTGTAATAACAATTTGTTAAATAACGATGCGCATATACTTTACATCCTTCTTGCAACATTGTGCTCTGTTGGGCACGTTTATTACTTCTCTCAGATGAACTGACGTATTATGTGAAGTGACTCAACAGGAAAAAATAAAAGATGCTAACTTACCATCACCTGAATAAATGTCATTAAAGACAGTTAAATTATTCCGGTTTTAGTTGTTTTAATGAAGCCTAGTATTGTGGTGCGTGCTACTTATATTGATATAAGTAGTATATGATGCGTGTCAGGAATGTAATGTCTGGCAGAATAAGATGGGGAAGATCAAGAAAGGATGGACGGGAATAGAAAGAAATTAGTGTGGAAATGCAAGAACAACGAAGTTCGAGACAATTACTGAACGTCTTGCAAATTAATTATCATAGCATGGCTTTTCTATTTTAACAAGTAACTCTGTAATTTTGTGCTAAATATAATTCAGTTGTCCTCATCTGTGTTCTCTTTCACCACAGTATGTTGGCGAACCACTTTGTGGTTAAACGTTTTTGTTAATTGTAGATAAACTACTTAACTTCACTAGGCTTCACAGTACGAGAGGTAATGTATACTACTAAGCACTGATACAGCAGTATGTCAAACAAAAACCAGCAATAACTATTAGGAATAAAACTACTGCAACTTGTGGCGTCAAGCGTACTCACGTGTACTCATAAAAAGCGTGGTTTAATGGTATATATTTTAAAGTATTTTCAAACATGTTTCAACAAACAAGAAAAAATATTATGCGACTAGATAATAGCAATTTTCCGATAAATTGAAAGTACACAATATTTTCGAACAAAATTTCTTTGCTTACCCAGTTTCACTTTGATTACAACCACTGAAAGAATAGTGACCTGATTGTCCTTGTAGTTAACAGGTCGATCAGTTTAAGATCGTGTTGTGCGTGCAATTTAAAATGTGGTTATTTTAAGCCCGAGAAACCGGGACTTAATAGAGTTGGTAATAGTCACCCTGATTTGTAGTTGTAAACGTGCAGTCTGCCTAAATTACACTGACCTTAAACCCAAGTATTACGAAAATAAGTTTATAATAGTGGTGACAGTTTAATTCGACACACTTATCCATGGTAAATTAACCACCGTTCAAGCCTGCTGAATTACGCTTGAGTATGAACTAGAACACACGTTAGCGCTCCACAAAAGGCCATTATAAAATAGATTCTACAGTCTACTTAAAACTGACAAAGCCAGGCGGCTGAAGCACTTAAGTGGGTACCCTTCGCTCTATGGGTGGAAGAAACCAGACTAGCGGTTAATGAGTGTATATTCAGGTCGTCGAAAATAAGTCAGAGCATAAGATTATCTTCTTAAAACACACGATGTTTACCGATATTCAGTATAAGATAATAGAAAAAATAGTATCTATCAAAAGTAAAGGTGTGAATAAATATTTGATCTAAGAATTTTTGACATTACTAAGATATTTTTGAACAACCCTTAACCAAATTACCTAAGTCATCACACTGTCTCAATGCTGTGCAGTTTACTACAACTCGCCAGGATTTTCTTACGAGCTCGAGTGATTGCAGGCGTATTTGGTAAGCTGGACATCCTTTTCAATTGAGAAGAATAAAACACCACATTAATTGTTTGATAATCTTATTTCAGCATTTTGACGCATAGAAGTAGTAGACGATTCTTAGAATAGTGCAATTTTTCAGTTGCCTTCATATTACGTTTACCATTAAGTTGGGGTAACCTACAAAATGTGCATCAGACAATTGAAGTTATGTTAACAAAATACTGCAGCATCATATTGTGGCTCTTAGAGGGCTTGTTAATAATATTGATGACTCTAAAGAACTGAAACGAAACCATGAAAAGCGGCAGTCGTGAAAAGTAGTCAAAGAATCGTCTCAACATTTGAGAGCGCAGTTTACTGGTATAACCAAAAATAACCACAAGATTCGCATATCACGACTTCACGTAAATCCAACTTTTGTGACGCTAAATTTATTGTTTTACGTTCGAAAAGTGAAAATCTGCAATACAGTCAATCCTTACATGATAGAAAATGATGTACGATTTAATCAAACTCACATGAGCATAATAAGCCAAACACGTGGCGAATAGAAGCAAGTACTGGCCATTCAAAACATCAGCAGCTCCAAAAAGTGGCAAGATCGATGATGTAAGACTCAGTAAGAAGCACAACATACAAAAAATCATGAAGTGACGCCAAAATTGACCCACATCCCACCATCAGTGGACGGATCTGATTGACTATCAAGGTCACTGGCACAGAAAATGTGATAAAATTCGACTCAACGTGGCCATCTTTCTAACAACCGAAATCTAATGTTTTCATCACGAGCGTGTGTGAACCGATTAACACACCCATACTTCTCGTTGTTTCACTGCACTTCGAAGTATTTGATAATGTGCAGCGGTTGATAGTTTAGTAACCCGACTTCACTAATTCTAATCACCTTGGCAGTTATTTGTGGATTTCCATATCTGCAAGCTCGAACGAGAGTGTTTGTCTCCTGTGAATAAGGTTTCTGTATACCAGTAGCTACCATACTGGGAGATTGGTTGTTTGCTAATGCAAATAGTAGTGAAGTGATTGTTTCAAGAAAAACAAATCATTACACTCAATTGATGGTATGTAAGAAGATGGAATTGAAAGAATGAGAGAGGAGACGGAGATGAAGCTATCCACTGAAAGATTTGTGGTTATTTCTGCCGGGATAAAATTCTGATTGAGGCAAATGCATAGAGTAGAACTGTGGTGTTATTGGTTCCTAATCACACGGCTCTTGGAGCTGGACGGATAATTACTGAAACGATTGACATACAACATGTAACGCTTGAAGGAGGTTAGTAATGATGAATATGGGGAGAATCATTCAAAGTGGCATCTCTCGGCCATCCAAGTGTTGTCACTGTATGTAAAACCTATTGCATTTTGTACTGGATGGTTTACTAACAATCCATCTCAAATATGTCAATCAGTCAGCTACAACGTAGGAGCTGGCACATTTGTGCATCGGTCCAGGTTGCCATACCGCATCAGCACAACATGATGAACACCGGATTCATAAAAGTAGTTAATTCAAAGGTGGTAGTATATAAGAGAAAGATTGCATATAAGGATATAGTACAGGAAGAAAGAATTAGTTCGTAGAAAGAAAGATATGAAGCGATTTTAATCTCTTATTTTAAGGGAAGACAGAGAGTGTATACACCGACGCCATTGTGATAGATTCTGAGCCATGTCACCAAAAGTCTCCAACCATTGGTTACGATAGTCACGCGGACCCCAACCAAGTAGTCTGCATCTCCCAATATGGCTCAGACTAGAGTTTAGTGATTTCAATGACTGGTGCCACGTTTTGGTTTGGCCGCCCCTAACTTTCTTCCAACCGTCCCGAACACCGGTTAGGATTGCACGTTGTGGTAACCGGCGTTCAGAAGTAGTTTTGGTTTCACGATAGTGATAGTTCGTGTGGGCAATGACGTGACAGCAACGTAAGATCTTACAGATAAAGTTTTCACATCATTGCAAATATACAATCTTACCAGATATGGCATTTAATTGACAGAAATGCATATTGTGTTGCAATGAAAGCAAGACTGGATTTCTGTCTGGATCTAATTTTTAATCTTGCTCCTCCACCCAACATTTTGCTCAATTTTTAAACTATATACTATCGCCTAATGTCTTTTCTTCCGGCCACTGGCTGCCTAATTTCCAATTGTTGAATAACATTTACAAACAACAAAGAGACAATTCCAGAGGTTTTGGATCAACTAAGTGACAAGGCCGACATTCAGTGGTCTGTCGTATGGCTTAAAAACAGTTTAGGCTGATAGATGGTTTGATTGGTTAAACATAAAGTGGTTTACAATAAACTTGGCAACTACGCATTAGGGTAGTCCACTCATGATTTTATGAGAGTTATGATAGTAAAAAATTTAATAGGGGTTAGCATGAAAGAAAATTCGTCGGTGTATCCAAACACAGTGTTTTGCCTATTGCATTTTGGAGGCCTACTTAAACTTAAACTTTCATTTACTTTGAGTTTCCTCATTCATGTAGTTCCTTGTCAGTTCGTTACCATACTTTTGGTCTGTTTTCTTTAACCTACCTAAATACACATGCATGAAGATCGACTTATTGAGGTAAACAATTCTAAGTAGTTGTATCGTAACTACCCCATCTTGTATGACTCAAATTCACCAGTCACGAACATTGTCCTGCTCCTCGTCGTTTTGTTTTTCCTTCTCTTTCTTGGAACCCTCAACAAATACCACCGAAAACATGCACGGAACATAAGACTTCGTTCTATGTCTTCAGTAGTGCCTTCGATACTTCAACATTATTTGTAATCATTCACTGGAATCCTGTTATTTTTTTCACCTGGGAACACTATGAAGAAGCACAAAATAATGCCTGAAATCTAACGTCTTCAACCCACTGCTTATGCATTTACCACGTTACTTCTGGCTACAAACAGCTCTGAACTTCCTTTGCATTCATTCTCGACTGTCGGATGACCGTCGCAACCCACATACATAATCATCAGTGTTACCCTCACCATGCCCTTTGTTGTCCCCTCTCTCCTCATTCCTTTACTATTTTGCTCATAACCATTAATTATGATTTTTGGATATTTATCATTTATTTATTAAATTGACATGTTTGTCGCATGTTCGTTTTGAACTTTTTCACTCTCGCGATTCACATCTAACTATATTCAGTGCTAACAAACAAACCATTTCCTCATTATGCAGAGGTTACTGGTTCTGGCAATCCTTAGGATCAGAGACAAGTGCAATCAATCCACCTCAATACATACTATTCCCAACGACCAAGAGATACAAAATACACTGACCAGCAAATAATTGCCAAACTGACTAAAACTATTGCAGTTTAGTGGCTTAACCCTCGCCAATTGGATAGTGCCAAAGACCTGGAACCGTATCGAAATAACAACAGGTGAGAGCCAAGAACTCAATCGGTTCGTACATGCTCGTCTCAAGATTTGGATGCAGAAAGTCAAACAGGGTTATTATAATCGAATGATCACTCTAGTCCCTATAGATACCGAAAAAATCAAAACTAATCACTAACCTCAGGTCACAGATGTAAAAAAGAACATTGGTGTGAACGAACTGGTCACAAAGGTATTGGGCATTGGACATGTATCCTTCTATCATGTTTGAAAAGAACCTGGCTGCAAGTTAGCGACGTTTCATGTATATTGACTTTGGTGTAAATGTTGTAGAATTTAGGGTGTTACATTCAGTAGTAAACTGGCTTACAACTAGATAAGCTTGGTCAAACAATATGGTTTAAGAATATGGTTCGCGAAAACCAAACACGCAGTACTGGCAACTGCTCCCAATCTCCCTATTATTAGGTAATATTCTTGGGAATTCATAGATGAAACTCGAAATTTCTCAAAATTTCGGGAAAATGGCACAAAAAACCCGAAATTCTCGCATAGTTTTCCATTAGTTTCCCCCAAAATTCACCCATGGTAGATAAGAATTTTCCTGAAAATAGGTTGATTGAGTTGTTTTCGTTTACAATCGTATAATTACAAATAAGCGATAGCATGGAACTAAAAGTAGGACTGTCTGGCAAGAATCGATATGCACTTCAGCAGCAATGTTTACAAATGTCTTTTACATATGCATTGTGAGAAATGGTGAATCCTTTCCTAAATCTCATTAAAGAAATATCTCTTAGTTCACACTTCAATCTCCGCCTAAACTTGCATCAATGTACTAATGCTGATATTTTCTCAAAATACTGTTTAAAAATTTGCAAATAGATGGTCTATCACGTGAAATCCGAACTTCCAACCCAGTCAAAATGCGTCGTAAGTTAGTCTCTCTCGGGAGATAGTGTCGACGTAGGCAACATTTGGGAGGAAATTAGGCTATTCGACGTAAGTTTAGGCAGAGATTGAGATGTGAATTCAGAGTCAAGTTTCCCCAATGGAGCACAAGAAAAACTCACTTCTAGTGGCAGGTGCAATAGACAAAATATGGGTCAATGGTTGCTGAAATGCGTATCTAGTTTTGATAGAAAGTATTACCTATATTTCCTCATTGGATTTTACCTAGGTAAACTAAGTGTTCTCTGCTTGTGACCGTCATTTTCTAATCATTCTTGTTTCGTATTCTACAGTTCTGATTTTTACTGATATAATAATGGATAGAAAGATTCATGTCCAAAATATGGTTATTAAAATAGTAGCAACCCAATCGTAAGCAATATAGTCTGGCACTAGTGTGGGTTAGCCACATCACATTAGGACGAGACGAATACTAAAGAGGTCAAAATGTTAGCTTTTGACAGTCTCTTCTCATACAAGTTACCGCTGATCCTAAGATTCGGACGATCTTTCATCCCTCTGTTCTCTAACTAGGGAATCCCAAATTAGGATAATCACTTCTGTTTGCCACTAATGTACTTAGAAAACGTCCGACAATTGTTTGCCTATGATTGAAAGTTCACATGACCGCATTATTTTCTGTGGTTTATTAATATTATAAATTATTTAAATTTATTTATGTGAACACAAAAATTCCTACACGGGGGCACCAAATATACATGTGCCACACAAAACAATGAGAATGGGGAGATAGAAAGAAGGTAAGGTGCGTATAAGAAATAAAAAAAACAATAACGACCACAGCTTAGTGTATGGTAGTGTAATAATAATAATAATAATAATAATAATAATAATAATAATAATAATAATAATGCGGGAAACAGAAAGGTACAACCAGAAGAATCCTTTCAGTTAAGGAAGATACAACCACTTTTTATAAAGAAAGTAAAAGAATGTTACAGTAGGATCACCACCGGCTTCTATTCTGAGCCACATCTGATAACGTCTCTAGCCACTGTGTTGCACCATCTCTAGCACCCCAACCATGAAGTCGTGAAGGACCAACAGAAGTCAGCGCTTTGCAGCTTTCTTTCATTCCACGACACCATGTCATACACTGGCCACCTCTCCGCTTTTTCCAACTAGTCTCCGCGTCCGCAAATAATGCACGACGTGGAATTCTCTGGGACGACGTTCGTAGGACATGTCCAAGCCACCGAAGTCGAAGTTTCAAGATGGTGACACCAATTGAACTATCGTCTCTGCGCCCGAACACACGATGCCAAACCTCTTCATTACTGACATGGTGTCGCCACTGGATGTCAGCAATCCTTCGGAGACAACGATGATCAAACACAGAGAGTCGTCTAACATCCTCAACTCGGAGAGGCCAGGTTTCACAAGCATAGAGTAAAACTGCTCTCAGCGACGCGTTGTAGATTCGACCTTTTACAGCCAGACTAACGTGACGAAGGCGCCAAAGATGGTCCAGATTGGAATAAGCCGCTCTGGCTTTCACTATACGTGCATTGATCTCATCACTCACGCCACCACCAGCACTTATGCAGCTACCTAGATACACGAACTGCTCGACTACTTCTATCTGCTCACCACCCAGTGAGTACAGGATCAGAATCCTGCCAGTCTTGTAAAAGTACTTTGGACTTTGAAGGTGCAAAGCACATACCATACATACGTACATTGGTTGCCAACTGATTAAGTGCGTATTGCATGGCTTGGGTATTCTCGCACAGTAAGACAATATCATCTGCATACTCAAGGTCGAGAAGTCTTTCTCCAGGCAACAGATCCACACCGCCATTACTTACATTCATCAGGGCTGTTTCCAGAATGTCATCGATGGCAAAGTTGAAGAGGAATGGTGAGATTTGGTAACCCTGTCTAACCCCAGTGCTTGGATGGAACAATGGAGAAAGGTGATTGTATGCCCTCACTCTACCTGAGGTGTTTGTATATAGGGCTTTTAGAATGTTAATAAACTCCTCAGGCACACCCTTCTTCAATAGACAATCCCAGAGAACGGTCCTGTTCAACGAATCGAAGGCAGCCCTGATGTCAAGAAACACTACGATTGTTGGCCTGTGATAAGTATGACGGTGTTCTAACATTTGGCGGAGGGTGAAGATATGATCAATACATCCTCGACCAGAACGAAAACCAGCCCGCTCCTCACGAGTCAATCTTTCTCGGGTTTTGAACAACCTACGAATTATGACGGAAGCCGATGACTTGGACGCAATTGGAAGTAGTTGTTACAGGAACGATGTGAACCCTTTTTAAAGATAGGGACAACTATCGACTCATCCCATGACGTTGGTACACTCTCTAGTTCCCAAACCTTTGTAAACAACGTCGTCAGTTCCTTAGTCAAAAGGTCACCACCATGTTTAAAAAGAGCCGGAGGTAAGTCATCTGTGCCATTTGATTTGTAGCGTTTCAAGAGTTGGAGTTCCTTGCGGACTTCCGCCTCATTTGGTGAATCAGTCGTCAATGGCCATGGAGGGCAGAACAGTCTGGCCGATGATACCGGAGCAGCAGGCCAGTTGAACTGCCCTTCGAAGGATTCTGCCCATCATCCAAGACGTCGATAGATGTTAGTGATTGGCATCCCGTCATCCTCGCAGATTGTTTCGCTCACACCAGGCTTCTTACTGTAAGTGGTTCAGATTGGTTGGAAGAGCTTCCGGTAGTTACCAGATGCAGCTGCTGCTTCCAACTCATTAGCATGCTCCGACCACCAGGCTTCTCGGTCCTTACGCAAGCTTTGCCCGATTTCTTAGCCGTCGTCGTTTGTGCTCAAACTCACGCTTAACCGGAGTAGACCGACGGGCTTCGATTGGTTATAAGGAGCCTGAAAAAACCCAGTGATTATAAGCGGGACGTTTTGCGAAGCCGCAAGCGGCTTTACTCTCAGTTTTCATGTCGTCATGAAGTTGCAACCAATGTCCATCTATATTTTTCGGTGGAATGGTAACTAGCCTAAAAGCTAGCTCAGTTCGATACTTAGTTGCAACAGAAGTGGCAACCAGTTTACTGACACCAAGCAGTTTAGGGCGATGAATTCGTTGGCGTTGAAAATTAAGGTAAGATTGGCGCAGACCAGGGCATGATCAGAGTCCACATAGGTACTCGAAAAGGAGCGGCAATCTTTTACACAACCACGCCAGCGGTAGCTGATCGCGATGTGATCAATCTGAGTCCAGGCTTGGGATGCAGTGGGAGGACGCCTGGTGGCATATCGGCGATCACTATGCTGGAAGTTAGTGCTAGCCAGAAACAGGTTGTAGTCTGCTCATGGTTGCAGTAGACGGTCACCGTTATCTGTTCTGCGACCAACAAGTCCCCATTGGCCACCTGAACAACTCTCTTCTGTGCCTAGACACCCGACCTGAGCATTCAAGTCTCCGGCTAATACTACAATATCTGTCGAACGCTCTTTCTGGAGAAGAACAGTTAACTGGTGGTAAACTTCATCCTTGGTTGTACCCATGCTGCAATCTGTCGGGGCATAGGGGGATATGACGGAAAGATATCGTTTGTCACGCCGATTTTTTCTCATTCTAATCTAACAGCACATAACCGACTGTTAATGGGGATCCAATCGATTAGTGCTGCCTCAGCCCTAGCACTTAGTGCGAAACCAACGCCAGCAAGACCAGACGACGATGCCATAGGGTCTCCGGATAAACGCACGTAAAACAAGGTTTTTTAAGCAACAGATGAAGAGCGAATTTGTGGTACTTCATCAGAGTCTTGAATGCGGGTCTCGGATAGACAACAAACGTCGATATTAAGGCTTTCTAAAGACATAACCAGCTCTATCTGTTGTCTGATCTGCATTAGTATGCGAACTTTGAAGGCAGCCGGTTTAAATCGTGCACGCGGTTTCAGAAAAACTGTTTCAGTATTTGTAATCGGTGGTAGCATTCACTTTCTGACCAGTCAGTGATTCGAGATCGTTTTGATAGAACAGAGTTTCCACCATGGGCGAGCTGCTGTATAGGTTGAAAAATAGAAATACACAAAGTGGGAATAAAAAAGTGAATAACTGACGTGGTAATAATAATAATAGCAATAATAATAATGTGAATTGTTTGACTGTTAATCGAAGAGTGAATTGAATTTTCATTTTATTTGTGTGTGGACTGTGATACTGCCCGGTTGCCCAAGCCGAAGCAGGTGGTTTTCTTAGGGTGCCACATCCAGAGCCTTTAAAATAAAGATCTGGTCCACATGGTAGTGGAGCAACTTTAGGAGATGCAGTTCCATGGTAGCCGGTGACCAACAATAGGTTCATGAGCCTTTTTTCCTTCAGAATACTAGAGCCCATGTGGGCCATTGGTTTGGAATCAGGGTTTTCCAACTCCCCTAGGTGAACTCTCCGTGTCCACTGACCTGGTTAAAGCGCCGAACACTCGCTTTTCGTCCTCTCAATTTCGTAAACAACATCCTCGCCGCGAGAAGGCAGTGAGTAGGACTTCCCTGGCAGAGTCTATACACGTAGCTTTGTGTGAGCATTTCGTAAGTGAGGGCCGACCCTTTCCACTCTCGGCTGTACCAGGGCATTCGGGGGCCTGGACCTGTGCTGTGAATGCCGATGCTGGGATTGGTTGTAAAATGCGGAGAGGTGGTTAGTGTATGACATTGTGTCGTGGTATGAAGGAAAGCTGTACAGGACCGGGTTCTGTTGACCCTTCATGACGTCCTGTTTGGGGTTCCAGAGATGGTGTAAGACAATTGCTTGAGACGTTATCAGATATGGCTCAGAATAGAAGCCATTGGCGATCCTGCTGTAACTTTCTTTTACTTCATGAAAAATGAACTTTACTTTTCAATTGATAGGATTTTTCCCGGTTGTATTTCATCTAACTGAACTACTTTCCCAATAATAATAGTTATTATTATTACCTCACTCATGTACTAATTCATGTTCATTGTTCTTTTATTATACGCACGTTACATTATCTCTTCACAACCTCATTGTAATTGTGTGGCGCATATGTATTTGTTGCCCCCTTGTACCAATGTTGTGTTCGGATAAATAAATATATTCATACGTATCCGATAACGTCTCAAGACAGTGTGTTGCACCATCTGTAAGACCAAAATCAGGAAGTCATGAAGGACCAACAGATGCCAGTCATGTACAGCTTTATTTCTCACCAGTCCTAGCATTGACAAACAATGCAGGATGTGGAATTCACTGGAACGACATAGTGCATGTTCGAGGCATCGAAGTCGGCGTTTCAAGATGATGACACTGATTGAATTGTCGTAACCGTATAAAAACGCACGTTACTGAACCCCGGCATTACTAACATGTTGCTACCCTTGAATGTCAGAAGGCCAACAATCAAACACAGAGTCGTCTAACATCCTTAATCAGGGAAGACCAGGTTTCACAAACATAGAGCAAAACTGGTCTAACTGACGCGTTATAGATCCGATCTTTTACAGCCAGACTAGCAATATGAAGGCTCCAAACATGGCTCAGATTCGGGTAAACTGCTGTTTTTTACTATACGCGAATTGGTCTCATCACTCACACTACCAACTTTGCTATGCTGCCTTCTCACAAGGAAGGATGGGGTTAGAAAAGATTGACCTTAAGAATGCACACCTCGCCTTATCCCATGGATTCCGTCTCCGGCGGTGAGTTCCCAACAAGCACGGAGCTAACAAAAAAATTACCCACAAGAAGGTCGTGTGTGACCGACCTCAAGCATTTGTCCCTTGGGTACTGCGGTCATGTCCTCAGGTTACTAAGACCATCTCTTGCCTTTTCAGGTACCTCCAGAACAACCCTTCCACGCTGTGAGCAATCGGGAAGTAAAAGCCGCTTTCATACTTCTAATAGTACTCAAGGTCACTGTATTCATAATCAATCTCCCTCTTCAATTCCTATTATTCTTCCGCCCTCGACTTTCAACCCTAAAATTCCTCTTTTGGCTTCCTCCTTAAGTGTCACCCTGGTCAACGATTCTAGTGCGCAAAACACTGTTCCAGGTCTACTGAAACCTCGCTCCAAACTGCACATTGGAGACTTCAACGTAAGCACCCTATGTCAAATCGGCCAGCAGACCTTGATTAAGACCCTAGAATATCGTACCATTGATGCACCCCCCCCCTCGATTGCGTCTAAATTATTGGCTTCCGTCATAATTCGTAGGTTGTTCAAAACCCGAGAAAGATTGACTCGTGAGGAGCGGGCTGGTTTTCGTTCTGGTCGAGGATGTATTGATCATATCTTCACCCTCCGCCAAATGTTAGAACACCGTCATACTTATCACAGGCCAACAATCGTAGTGTTTCTTGACATCAGGGCTGCCTTCGATTCGTTGAACAGGACCGTTCTCTGGGATTGTCTATTGAAGAAGGGTGTGCCTGAGGAGTTTATTAACATTCTAAAAGCCCTATATACAAACACCTCAGGTAGAGTGAGGGCATACAATCACCTTTCTCCATTGTTCCATCCAAGCACTGGGGTTAGACAGGGTTACCAAATCTCACCATTCCTCTTCAACTTTGCCATCGATGACATTCTGGAAACAGCCCTGATGAATGTAAGTAATGGCGGTGTGGATCTGTAGCCTGGAGAAAGACTTCTCGACCTTGAGTATGCAGATGATATTGTCTTACTGTGCGAGGATGCCCAAGCCATGCAATCCGCACTTCAGTCAGTCAGTCAGCTACAACGTAGGACCAGGCACATATATGCATCGGTACAAGTTGGTGAATACCTCGCCTTCCTTGCTTTTCACTGGTCGTTCTGGTTTGCGACGATTTCCAGAGAGTTTCTTTGTTATGTCTTACAGTTGTCTCATGTTCCCTTCTCTTGAAGCCTTTTCCGCCGTCGTTGCTAAATCTTCCACATATTTACGTTTGTCGATTCTGATACTCCTCTTCACTTGTTTGTTTACTTCTGTGTATTCAGCTTTTGCTTTGGCTTTTTCTGCTCTTGTTCGACTGGTATTGATTGCTGCCTTCTTGTTCCTTCTTTCTTGAATCTTATCCAGTGTATCAACAGTGATCCATTCCTTGTGATGATGCTTCTTGTGACCCAGGACCTCATGACATGTTGAAGTGATTGCCTCTTTGATCCCCTTCCAGTTGCTCTCCACAGTAGTTCCTTCTCCATTGAGTAGATCATGAAAGGCCTGGAACCTGTTGCTGAAGAGCATACTAAGAACCAACTGTTTATTTACTACATGAATCCCGTTTGTCATAGAACATAAAAGTTCCAGCCGGCCGACAGACTCATTCATTTGAATAACAACTAGTCTTTCGTAACCAAGTTTTGTGCCCAATACACTACTTCCACGTCAATAAACCACTAACATGCCGTTAACACTCCAAGGCCGAATGGGAAATTTTACTCAAAATATTTAGGACCCTGATAATTGACCAAACCTAGTGAATTCTCCGATTTTCACTATTATTAGTATCTTGTAGTTATTATTATGGTAAAATTTTTCAGTATCGTTTATGTGTCAATGCTTATGGTGTTATTGGTTAACATTTCCTTGGAAAATTTCATACACATAGTTCCCTTTATCATTTTGAAAAGAGCAAGAACAAAGATTCTAGCAGAATAGCATGAATTCATTTTATTTCGTAGGTTCTCGTCAGCTGCTTACAACCTGTGATATTTAAAAATCATAAGTACATAATGGGTTTAAATTGCTTACTGTATATTGTAAATATATACCACAACATTAATTGTGACAACAGTTCAAAAGTGGGTCAGAAACAATTGATTACATAATGAATAAATATTGATAGGAATATAGTGAGTAGAGTTCAGTTGAAAGATTATTAATTTGAAAGATAGTTGAAAAAATAAAATAGAGTCAATGATGTAATAAATGCACACAAAAAAAAGAAAAAAATGTTTATGGTGCAGTGAAGGAATATATTTGTCACCAAGGCAAGGAAAGATTAACCACCGTCTACTTTTGAATACATAGGTCAGGTTTTTGACGCCTGTTGGCAATTATTTTTGTCACTAGAAATTTGTTTGTATTTAACAAACGCTGTAAACTACTTTCAAAGCATAGTTTGTGATACCATTTTGCAAATACGCTATGTATATATCACTGAATAAGATGAAATATTAGATTATTGGATTTGAGTAATTTCTTCATTTTACCTCGTGAGAACTTATAGCTGACTGACAAACAATTGTGCGATTTCTGATTGGATTCTTTATCGCTTGGTAATTTCTTTTCAAAGAACAGCACATAAACGACTGTTAACGGGGATCCACTCTAACAGTGCTTGTTCAGCCCTCATGCTTAGTGCTATCCTTACTCCTGCCGTCCACGAGAGCTGGCCGTCGGGTCACCAGATACACGGAGGGTGTATCTCGTTGGCTCTCCGTTTTGCCGAGGTGAGGTTAAGTGAATGACCACACTGGGATCCTGTATGCGTGTTCCAGAGACACAGTATACATCAATGGTACGGGATTCTAGGGTTTTAGCCAAGGAAGCCTGCTGGCCGATTTGACATAGGGTGCGTACATTGAAGGCTCCAATGTGTAGTTTGGAGCAAGGTTTCAGTAGACCTGGGACAGAGTTTTGAGCACTAGAATCGTTGGCTATGGTGACACTTAAGAGGGAAGCCAAAAGAGGAAGTTTAGGGTTGAAAGTTGATGTAGGAGAGATAATAGAAATTGAAGAGGGAGGTTGATTATGAATACAATGGTCTTGAGTGCTGTTAGAGGTATGAGGGCGGTTATCACCTCCCGGTTGCCCACACCGTGGAAGGGTTGTTCAGGAGGTATCTGAAGAGGGAATTAGATTAGTGGTGGTCTTAGTGACCTGAGAGCGTGACCGCAGTGCCCAAGGGACAGCTGCTTGAGGTCGGTCACACACGACCCTTTTATGGGTAATTTTTGTGTCAGCTCCATACTTGTTGAGACCTTACCGCCGGAGACGGATATCCGTGGGATAAGGCGAGGTGTACATTTTTAGAGTCGACCTTTTCTAACCTCACCCCTCCTTGTGGTAATGCAGCATCGCCGTCATGCTGGTTATCTGAAGGAAACACCTTACTGCTGTCACGCTTCTGTACAATCAGCAGTACGACTTCGCCTTCGGACCTTGGGTTTGTTGTTTTTAGTCTTACCGCTCTTCAATCGACCTGTCTGACATGGTAGGACCTTGAGGAACGGTTGTTCCAGCCAGTATAGCTCGGTTGCTTCATCACGATAGGCAAGCCCGACCACCACATCAAAGTAGCAACAACGGTCGGGCTATCCGCTCTTAGTCAGTTGGCAATCAATTTACGTATGTACGGTATGAGCTTTGCACCTTCGAAGTCCAAAGTACTTTTACAAGACTGGCAGGATTCTGATCCTGTACTCACTGGGTGGTGAGCAGATAGAAGTAGTCGAGCAGTTCGTGTATCTAGGTAGCTGCATAAGTGCTGGTGGTGGCGTGAGTGATGAGATCAATGCACGTATAGTGAAAGCCAGAGCGGCTTATTCCAATCTGGACCATCTTTGGCGCCTTCGTCACGTTAGTCTGGCTGTAAACGGTCGAATCTACAACGCGTCGCTGAGAGCAGTTTTACTCTATGCTTGTGAAACCTGGCCTCTCCGAGTTGAGGATGTTAGACGACTCTCTGTGTTTGATCATCGTTGTCTCCGAAGGATTGCTGACATCCAGTGGCGACACCATGTCAGTAATGAAGAGGTTTGGCATCGTGTGTTCGGGCGCAGAGACGATAGTTCAATTGGTGTCACCATCTTGAAACTTCGACTTCGGTGGCTTGGACATGTCCTACGAACGTCGTCCCAGAAAATTCCACGTCGTGCATTATTTGCGGACGCGGGGACTAGTTGGAAAAAGCGGAGAGGTGGCCAGTGTATGACATGGTGTCGTGGAATGAAAGAAAGCTGCAAAGCGCTGACTTCTGTTGGTCCTTCACGACTTCATGGTTGGGGTGCTAGAGATGGTGCAACACAGTGGCTAGAGACGTTATCAGATATGGCTCAGTAGAGTAAGCAAACTCGACTCAACCAAGTGGGATATCAATAGAACATCAACTCCACTATGATGCTTAGTGTGTTCAGTATTCCCATCTCTTGCAAATTTGATTCATCTTGTTTACTTACCACACGTAGTTTTGTAGGCTCAGCGATCAAGACCCTCTCAGCCACTAAATTCCGGGCCTGATCTCTGTTCAATCTATTTTAACTTTGGCGATTGGGTAGTATCGAAGCTCTTACACCTAATGCGTGGCTCGTAGCCTATGGCATAGATCTATACTTGGTAAATGACCCTTAAAAAATATAAAACATTTCTGACCACTCCCACATCGTCAATTGCGTAACAAGGACGTCGTAGAAATTACTTAACCGTTTTTATCCGGAGAATGTTAGTCCACCAATGTCTTTGCTACAGGTTGTCGAAGACTCCTTCATATCTGTTATAATTCTCTCTTACGGTTATAACCCAGCTATTCCTATTGCTTAGTATTCTGTCGGTCCTTCACGACTCCCTGGTTGGGGTCTGAGAGATGGTGCTACACAGTGGCTAGAGACGTTATTAGATATGGCTCAGAATAGAAGTCAGTGGCGATCCTGCTGTAACCTTCTCTTACTTTCTTCATAAAAAGTGGTTGTCTCCCTTACCTGAAAGATTTCTTCTGATTGTACTTTTCCGTTCCCTCGTTACTACCACACTACCTTACACCAATCTCCTCGTTATCGTTCTCTTTTTCTTTTGCGCTCCTTAGTTTTTTTTCTATCTCTCTTCGAATTTTCATTGCTTTTTGTGGCGCATATATATTGGCGCTCTCTTGTACCAATATTTATGTGTTCAAATAAATAAATAATTCTCGGACACCGATTCACTCGACAAGTCCCCAAATCAGAACACAGTTGGACAGGAAAGAGATTATATTCTAATAACAAGGTTAGATGGAAGTAAGAAGCACAATAGGGAAAACGTTAGTATATTTATAGTTTTTCACATGAGATTTCTAGAGTGTTCACTAAGTATCGACTAACACTGATTGGATAAGAATTAGCCAATCAGCGTGCACCAAAGCAATCGTACATTGAGCATGCTTTAATCCAGTCTATGTCCCACTAACAATATCCTTTTCGGATTCCTCGTTTATATTGATGCTTATGTGTAAAAGATAAAGGTTTCTCATAATCGATGTTTAAAATCACGAATGGTTAACTGGTTGATTTTATTTCGAAATATTTTCTGACTTTTCCGCGGTTATCATTCTAGCGTTTCCTTTGTAGATGAAGAAGCGATTACATCGATCTGTCGGTTGTTTTGGATTTAGATCTATTCATCTTTTTTCAAACACAACGATTACCAGTAAAAAGCTGCAATCCAAAAATCCCCCTATTCAGAACTCTGATCCAGACCCCAAAACGTATAACAAAGGACAAAATTTACCAGCATCTAGTGATTATGACCTAATGTTAAGTAGTGTAGTAAAAGAAAATGGTACGTATAATTAGTTTTGGAATAATACGTAAAACCATATATAAGGTAGATTTTACTTTAATTCAGCATGTAATGATGATGCTAGTTGAATTATTTGCGATGAGTAAAACGGTTATTTTATCCATTGTACAGCTACCTCCTAGTTTAGAATTTCATTCATTTCTGGATATTAAGGTTAGTTAAAACGGTAAAATCTTGTAAACAGTAGACATTTAGTGCATGTTAACCTTTTCTGAAATTTCGTTGAAGCTAATGATAAAATACAATGGGGAAATGTATGTAAAAAATTGTTCTGTTGAATTTTTAGTGTTGGACTAAAAATAAATTTGGCACAGTGCTGCGTATGTGTAAATACATAATACACACAAATTTCAACGAAATCACATACTATGAACTGACTATGAGCTCACATAAGTATATGACTTAGTTTTTATCATCAAATAACTATGTATCTCGAAAGGATTGTCAGAAATATGTCTGTGCTGTTATGGGCTGAGGTTTACCGATGTGTGTTTGTAGATATCTGGGATAATTGTCCAATGAATAATATTATTTTAAAACAGGCCTTTGTGTCTTACATATATTTCGTACATTTATTTTCAACAACTTTTATGCGGATCACTAATCGCCGACGTTGGTAGTAGATAGAAATTACGAGTAGGTGTTGATTTCCCGACAAGAATTCATGTAATAAAGGATAGTTTTTAGTTCTAAAAATTTTGCAGCCCCAATAGCTTGCGGCTTTATGAGACATAAGTCAAATTGAAAATTAGTGATGATTATTCTGAATTTTTTCGTCATATCCTTCGTAAATAGCAGGTGCTTTTTTAACTGAACGAAGTGTATTTCATTTGTACTGTATTCCTCCAAAGTTCTTTTTTGTCTTGTGGTTACTTCTTCTCTTCATTTCTTCACGATATCATTTCGTTCTTTGTAGCGTATCTCATAGTGTGCTGTTGTGCCAGCTGTTTGGGTATCAAAACGTTAGTCTTACTGGTTGCTTGGTGTTTGTCGAAATTATTACAAGATGTTTGACAAACTTTGTTTTGATTTGGATGCGTGTTTTTTGACTGAATTCGCTTATACTTACCAGTGTATTCGCTTCTCGATTCAGCGAGTCAAATGATATCCATTATTCGGTTGACTTTTCTATTGTACGTTGAGTGTTGCTTACTCTAAAAGCATTGAATTCAAGGAGATTTGGTTAGCCTATGTGCTATCAAGCAATTACTTATTTTGATGAGTAGTCTGAGCATCTATTATTTCTCCTTCTAGTCGTACATCTATACCCACTTCCAAAACTAGCTACTTACCGCACAGCCGTTTTTCGGAATATTTTCGGCAGGAAAATGAAAGAGACCTAAGTAGGTCAGTTGACTCTTCTCAACCTCATTTCTATTTTGGAAGAACGATCTGAGTCAATCTTATTTGGGGGGGGGTTCTGGTAGGACTCATTCAAGTTTGACGACGTTACTTTTTCAGAAACAATCTGGTGATACATTGTATCAGTACACAAAATGTGTAAATAAAACTAGGTAGATCTACGTGGTTTTAATCGGGATTGATCTGTTGTTTCACATTTTATCGTCATCTAACACAGACTTCCCGGAGCTTAGATTTCTGTTGTAATCAAACTCGTTGAATCATTTTTAGAGATCATGTTGTCATACTTATTTACGAATTTCCAAGTTTAATGTTCTAAAGAGTGTTTTGATACATTATCATATTGTTTGTTCTACATAATAGATGTCTCCTCATGTTCCACTCCTCAAGTAACCAATACTAGTGTGCATAATAGTAATTTATCAGACACAAAAACTAGCAACGTCGAGGAAAATGGAAAATACTTAGTGTATGGAGGTGAAGTTTCCGAACCTCGTGCCCCACGTATTTCTAATGTCAGAAAACAACAACCGATGGAATTTCAATCTCGCACACTCAGTCCTTCCGATAATCAAGATGTGCATGAATCGTTGCAAAGAAACTTTATCCTTAACTGCTCATCTGTTTCAACATTGAAGCTCAACTCTTCTGAAACAAGAAAAACTGATGATTTCGATCTACAAGTTGAAAAACAATTAAATAATGGTAGTAGACATTATGACCTAAATAATGATGTATCAGAAGATATTCACAATTACTTATTGAATTCTCCATCCTGTACAAATTTGCTAAACACTGTGACTGCTAAATGTTCAGATAAAAAGTTGATTTCCAAGATTTACCGTCTTGGAATACCTACACAAAGGTAAATTATATATATTAAATGCTCTGTTTTTTCCTGTGGTAAAGTAAAGAAATTCATGAAAATATGTTTTTCTAATGCATACTAAGACTTACTTACTTACTTACGCCTGTTACTCCCAATGGAGCATAGGCCGCCGACCAGCATTCTCCAACCCACTCTGTCCTGGGCCTCCTTTTCTAATTCCGTCCAATTCTTGTTCATCTTTTTCATGTCTATTTCCATTTCTCGCCGTAGTGTGTTCTTTGGTCTTCCTCTTTTCCTTTGGCCTTTAGGATTCCATGCGAGGGCTTGTCTTGTGACACAGTTGGGTGCTTTCCTCAATGTGTGTCCTATCCACTTCCAGCGCTTCTTCCTCCGCTGGGATCTGGTTTGTTCTCTCCCACAGTACGTTGTTGCTAATAGTGTCCGGCCAACGGATCTGAAGTATTTTGCGTAGACAACTGTTAATAAACACCTGTATCTTCTGGATGATGGCTCTCGTAGTTCTCCAGGTTTTCGCCCCATACAGTAGAACTGTCTTGACATTTGTATTGAAAATCCTGACCTTGGTGTTGGTTGACAGTTGTTTTGAGTTCCAGATGTTCCTCAGTTGTAAATATGCTGCTCTTGCTTTGCCGATCCGCGCCTTCACATCTGCATCAGATCCACCATGTTCATCAATGATGCTGCCCAGATATGTAAAGGTTTTTACATATTCCAAATCTTCTCCGTCAATTGTGATTGGATCGGTGCATGCTGTGTTGTATCGGAGAACCTTGCTCTTCCCTCTGTGTATATTGAGACCTACTGCTGCTGAGGCTGCTGCTACACTGTTCGTCTTCTCCTGCATTTGTTGTTGCGTTTGGGATAGAAGGGCCAGATCATCTGCGAAGTCCAGATCTTCCAACTGCATCCTAGATGTCCATTGTATCCCGTGCTTCTCTTCAGATTTTGACGTCTTCATGATCCAGTCGATCACCAGGAGAAATAGAAAACGGTGAGAGTAAGCAACCTTGCCTAACAGCGGTCTTCACTTCGAACGACTTTGTCAACTGTCCTCCATGCACCATTTTGCAGTTTCATCCATCATAGGAATTCCGTATGATATTGACTATCTTCTGCGGCACGCCGTAGTGTCGAAGAAGTTTCCATAGTGTTGTTCTGTCCACGCTATCAAATGCTTTTTCGTAGTCAATGAAGTTGATGTAGAGTGATGAATTCCATTCAATTGATTGTTCCACAATGATCCATAGAGTTGCGATTTGGTCTGTTAACGATCTATCCTTACGGAATCCTGTCTGTTGGTCACGAAGTTGGGCGTCTATGCAGTCCTTCATCCTGTTTAACAATACTCTGTTGAAGACTTTTCCCGGTATTGAAAGAAGAGTGATGCCCCTGTAGTTATCACAGTTGCTGAGATCGCCTTTTTTCGGTATTTTGATCAGAAGTCCTTCTTTCCAGTCTTTTGGTACTTGTTCCTCATCCCAAATCTTATTAAAGAGAATGTGGAGTATCATTGCAGTTGCCGCTACGTCTGCTTTTAGTGCCTCTGCTGGAATGTTGTCTGGTCCTGCTGCTTTGCCACTCTTGATTTGTCTGAGAGCCATGCTGATTTCTTCAATTGTTGGTGGGCCAACGTTGATTGGGAGGTCCGTGGGTGCTGCTTCGATGTTGGTTGGGTTCAGTGGAGCTGGTCGATTCAAGAGTTCTTTGAAGTGTTCTACCCACCTGTTTTGTTGCTCTTCAATGTTGGTGATTACCTCGCCTTCCTTGCTTTTCACTGGTCGTTCTGGTTTGCGACGATTTCCAGAGAGTTTCTTTGTTATGTCTTACAGTTGTCTCATGTTCCCTTCTCTTGAAGCCTTTTCCGCCGTCGTTGCTAAATCTTCCACATATTTACGTTTGTCGATTCTGATACTCCTCTTCACTTGTTTGTTTACTTCTGTGTATTCAGCTTTTGCTTTGGCTTTTTCTGCTCTTGTTCGACTGGTATTGATTGCTGCCTTCTTGTTCCTTCTTTCTTGAATCTTATCCAGTGTATCAACAGTGATCCATTCCTTGTGATGATGCTTCTTGTGACCCAGGACCTCATGACATGTTGAAGTGATTGCCTCTTTGATCCCCTTCCAGTTGCTCTCCACAGTAGTTCCTTCTCCATTGAGTAGATCATGAAAGGCCTGGAACCTGTTGCTGAAGAGCATACTAAGAACCAACTGTTTATTTACTACATGAATCCCGTTTGTCATAGAACATAAAAGTTCCAGCCGGCCGACAGACTCATTCATTTGAATAACAACTAGTCTTTCGTAACCAAGTTTTGTGCCCAATACACTACTTCCACGTCAATAAACCACTAACATGCCGTTAACACTCCAAGGCCGAATGGGAAATTTTACTCAAAATATTTAGGACCCTGATAATTGACCAAACCTAGTGAATTCTCCGATTTTCACTATTATTAGTATCTTGTAGTTATTATTATGGTAAAATTTTTCAGTATCGTTTATGTGTCAATGCTTATGGTGTTATTGGTTAACATTTCCTTGGAAAATTTCATACACATAGTTCCCTTTATCATTTTGAAAAGAGCAAGAACAAAGATTCTAGCAGAATAGCATGAATTCATTTTATTTCGTAGGTTCTCGTCAGCTGCTTACAACCTGTGATATTTAAAAATCATAAGTACATAATGGGTTTAAATTGCTTACTGTATATTGTAAATATATACCACAACATTAATTGTGACAACAGTTCAAAAGTGGGTCAGAAACAATTGATTACATAATGAATAAATATTGATAGGAATATAGTGAGTAGAGTTCAGTTGAAAGATTATTAATTTGAAAGATAGTTGAAAAAATAAAATAGAGTCAATGATGTAATAAATGCACACAAAAAAAAGAAAAAAATGTTTATGGTGCAGTGAAGGAATATATTTGTCACCAAGGCAAGGAAAGATTAACCACCGTCTACTTTTGAATACATAGGTCAGGTTTTTGACGCCTGTTGGCAATTATTTTTGTCACTAGAAATTTGTTTGTATTTAACAAACGCTGTAAACTACTTTCAAAGCATAGTTTGTGATACCATTTTGCAAATACGCTATGTATATATCACTGAATAAGATGAAATATTAGATTATTGGATTTGAGTAATTTCTTCATTTTACCTCGTGAGAACTTATAGCTGACTGACAAACAATTGTGCGATTTCTGATTGGATTCTTTATCGCTTGGTAATTTCTTTTCAAAGAACACATTTTATTTTTAACTCCTTATTCACAGTCTATGTTTATATGCAGAATATAACCTGATAAGTTTTGTTTAACTTGTGAACTTCATTCAAAAATTATGAAAGATAATTTATATTTGATAGGTTAGGATATTAAATAATGATTGATTACCTAATGGTACTGTACTTTAAGTGATCACTAAAGAGAAGACAACTCGTAGCGTAAACGAAGACGGTACGAATAAACGAAAAAGATAAATGTCACTCTAAGATATCAAGTGTGCTTTCCCTTAAATACGAACAGAATGAAGTGCCACGTCACTTTTCCTAGCATGTAGAGCAAACAAATGTCTATATTCGAAATGTTATTACTAAGTTTTAATAATTTCAAATAACAACTATTGGTAAAAGTTTCATATCATGACATTGACATGATCAAAATTATTTTATGACTACCATGTATTCTGCGTCCTACATAAACTTATACTAACTTCAGGCAACCAGATCTCTCGATAAATTTGAACAGCAAAATCAATAAGGTTTGTCAAACAAGGGATTCATCATGTTTCATAACTTCTCATAACCTATATACAACCTAAGATTATATATATAATCTGTCAAACATAAAGCTAATCAAGATTGAAAGTGAAGTTATCTCTCTTTCTCGGATTTAAATGGCCTTGTTTCAAGTAAAAATGCCAACCAAGTTGATATACAAATTCAATTTGAAAGGCTGTACCAACAAGTCACGGACTTAAAACTTATAGATCATGACAGAAAGGGTTGGTTTGAATCCAAACTTGTTGATATGGCAAATCAACATTATATTTTTGCAATTTCACATCCAAGAATGTTGACAAAGGAACATATGTTGGCATTGAAGAATTTACAAAAGAATAAGACCGTTATAATAAGACCAAATTGAGCTTCATGTATTGTAATGATGAATCGAAAAGATTATGTGTATAAAATATCCCAAATTCTCAAAGATGCATCAAAATTCCAAGTTGGCAAATCTAGTAAATATGTCATCGGAACAATGGAAAACAGAGTTAATAAACAACCTAGGTAACTTTTGAAAAAGGAACTCATCGATAATTCAACTTACAACAATCTGCAGGCAAAATGGTCAACATTGCCTTTTATATATAGTTCCCATCATGTACACAAATTCAATATCCCGTTAAGATCTATAGTGTCTATGGTAGACTCACTAATTTCATAAGTTAGCTCGATAGTTAACTAGATTATTAGAACCAATTCTTAAGAAATTGACGGCTCATAGTTTAATAGACAGACCACAGTTTCTCTGTTTTTGTCAGTAAGAATAATTGTATGTTATGATTATATTGTAACTGCATGTTATTTCCAAAATATAATTTATTTATGTAGTATTATTTATCTTACAAAATATCTATATTTCGTTTACTTGATTCATACATTTTAAAACCTTACTAATCCTATTTAGGCCAAATCATCCTCTAAAACTTTCTCCATCTTTTATGAAATCAACTTCAATGAAAACTGTTAATGATTCTTTGCATCATGAATTAAAGCATCCAACTAGTTTCCTGTTTGCTAATGAACAAAGAGAAATGGTTGAGGAATTACAAGCAACAAGAATTATTCTTTTGAAACTGAGACGTTTATTAATCGAGGTTAGTGACTGAAAAGTTTTATTTTTTACTAGAGTAACTTTTTATTTCTCAGCATAGTGTTATTATCGTAATATTTCAGTAATCGATTTTCGACAACTTTGTAAGCTGTACCTCACGTCAACTAATTACTTTTACGTCGCCTGTTGTTTTGTGTAGAAAATTCATATTACAGATATGTTCTATCTAAATGATAAGAATTATGATAGCAGGGAAAATAACCCTCAGTCGTAGTGTTGTTTTTATCATATTTTGTCTAGTCAACAAAACAGTTATTCCTAGCAGTCTTTATTTGGGACCTTCTGTGCTAAGTAGTTAGATCGTTATGGGATTGTTTTAAGACCAGTAATCAAACGATTTACCGATTCTCCATGATGAGCACACAACAAAAATATATCGAACCGTATGAGTAAATAATGCGAAGTTTACTTTATTCGAAACGTTTTCCTTTACTGTTTTAATATCTTCGACTTTTATAGTATCAAATAACTTTGAAAAATAAACCAACGATCTAGAAAGTTCCAAATTCTCCTATCATTTCATCATTACATTGCCACAATTACAAGACCCTGCACCATGAGTTTCCTAATATACAGTCTATATCTCATACATCGATCCCCTATTTAACTTGCTGATAGTTACTTAAGCTTGTATAATATTATCAGTCAGTCAGCCAGTCAGCTACAACGTAGGACCAGGCACATATATGCATCGGTACAAGTTGCCATACCTCATTAATACAACAAGATGAACACCGGATTCATAAAAGCAGTTAATTCAGAGGTGGTAGTATATAAGAGAAAGATCGCATATAAGGATATAGTACAGGAAGAAAGAATTAGTTCGTAGAAAGAAAGATATGAAGCGATTTTAATCTCTTAGTTTAAGGAAAGACCTTAAAAATCACACCTCGCCTTATCCTATGGATTTACGTCTCCGGCAGTGAGTTCCCAACAAGCACAGAGCTAACAAAAAATTACCCACAAGAAGGTCGTGTGTGACTGACCTCAAGCATTTGTCCCTTGGGTACTGCGGTCATGTCCTCAGGTTACTAAGACCACCTCTTGCCTTTTCAGGTACCTCCAGAACAACCCTTCCACGCTGTGAGCAATTGGGAAGTAAAAGCCGCTTTCACACTTCTAATAGTACTCAAGGTCACCTCATTAATACAACAAGATGAACAACGGATTCATAAAAGTAGTTAATTCAAAGGTGGTAGTATATAAGAGAAAGATTGCATATAAGGATATAGTACAGGAAGAAAGAATTAGTTCGTAGAAAGAAAGATATGAAGCGATTTTAATCTCTTATTTTAAGGGAAGACAGAGAGTGTATACACCGACGCCATTGTGATAGATTCTGAGCCATGTCACCAAAAGTCTCCAACCATTGGTTACGATAGTCACGCGGACCCCAACCAAGTAGTCTGCATCTCCCAATATGGCTCAGACTAGAATTTAGTGATTTCAATGACTGGTACCACGTTTTGGTTTGGTCGCCCCTAACTTTCTTCCAACCGTCCCGAACACCGGTTAGAATTGCACGTTGTGGTAATCGGTGTTCGGGCATGCGTAACACGTGGCCCAACCATCTCAGTCGGTGAAGATTCACTACCTGATCAACTGATTTACCATCAATCCCTAATACCCTGCATCTAACCTCACTATTACTTACCCGGTGTTCCCAGCAGATGCCAGCAATATTTCTAAGGGATCTGTGGTCAAAAACTAGTAGCTTACGAGTGTCTTCTATTCTTAATGGCCATGTTTCGCTGCCGTATAGTAGAACAGAACGGACTGCCGCGCAGTATACTCGTCCTTTTATTGATAGACCGGTATCTCGCCTTCGCCATAGATGATGTAAGTTGGCAAAAGCCAAGCGAGCTTTTCAAATCCGTGCTGAGATTTCGTCAGACACCAACCCATTAGGGCTGATCAAACTTCCAAGATGAGTGAAGTTGTCAACGCGTTCGTCTACTTCACTCCCTATCCTTAGTTCAGGTGTTGACGCAGACCAGTCCTGAAGCAGCAGTTTGCATTTAGAGGGAGAGAAGCGCATTCCAAACATTCTGGCATTGCTGCTTAGTGCTACCAGAAGACTGCATTTTATCAGCGTCTTCACCAAACAGGACTATATCATCAGCGTATTCTAAGTCGATAAGTAGACCTACTGGAAGGAGATCAACACCCGAGAATTTAGTCGACGAGAATGTTATTTCCATCAGTAGGTCTATGATGAAGTTAAACGAAAATGGAGAAAGTGGACAGCCTTGACGGACACCACTTGAGATCGCAAAAGCAGGTGACAGTTCGCCATAAGCTCTGACTCGACTGTTAGTGTTCGAGTAAAGAGCCTTTACAAAGTTTATGTACTTTTGAGGTACGCCTTTCAATGACAGACACTGACACAGAATCTCGCGGTCTACCGAGTCAAATGCTGCTTTTAAGTCAAGAAAGACCACCATTGCGAGACGCCGATAAGTGTGCCTATGTTCTAGAACCTGACGAATGGTGAATATGTGGTCGATGCAGCCACGACCAGGTCTGAAGCCAGCTTGATTCTCTCGTGTGTGTAGTTCACGAGTCTTAGTTAGGCGTCTGATAATTATCGAGGCTAGTATTTCCGATACTATATTAGTTAAACTAATCCCTCTATGGTTGTCACAAGATGATTTTGATCCTTTCTTGTATATTGGAACGATAAGTGATTGCGACCAGCCAGGTGGAATAACATCTGACTCCCAGATCTTAGCTAAAATATTAGTCAACCTAACCGCTAAAATTGGACCACCGTCCTTAAAGACTTCTGGAGCCAATCCATCTGGACCAGCTGCTCTTCCTCGTTTCAGATTAACTATAGCCTTTTGAACTTCTGCTAGAGTTGGGGGACCTACTTCAATGTTCCATTCACACTGTCTGGGAATGTAGGGTAGTTGTAGAGTAGCTGAAATGTTCCGCCCATCGCCCTAAACGTCTGAACTGGGGGCAGATGAGAGTGTCGCCTTTTCCCGAAATAGTCTGACTTACACTTGACTTATTTATTCCAGTTTCTTTTTTTAGTCTGTAGAGCTGTCTTGTGTTCCCTATAGCCGCCACCTTTTCCATCTCTTTTGCTTTCGTTGCTCACGGTCGTTCCTTAGACTTTTGGTTAACCTAGATCTGATTTGTTGTCGCTCTTCATCGTGTTCAGAGCCTGATGGGATGAGTTTACGAGAATCCATCAGTGCAATAGACCTTGAAGAAATCCATTGGTTCTTTGCAACCTTGTGGTTTAAGTCACTAACAGAAGTCACTGCTGTTTCCACAACTGCTTGTATATCTTTCCAAGCAACATCTGGGTCAGCCTCGTCCTCAGAACTACCTAATTGTGACCTCAGTTGTTACTGGAACCTACTTTTGATTTTCTCGTTACTCAACTCAGTTCTAATGGGTCTTTTTAATGTGGCTTTTTTGCGTCCAGTGAGGCGTAAGCAGATGCGTGCCCGTATTAGGGTGTGGTCGGAGTCCAACCAGGTACTCCAGAATGAGCGACAACCTTCTACCGACCCTCTCCAACGATGACTGATGGCAATATGGTCTATTTGAGTCCTTCGTTGGTTTGGTGTTGGGGATCGCCATGTTAGACGATGTCTCTCCTTATGCTTAAAATTTGTGTTTGCTAAAAATAAACGATTGTCTGAGCACAGTCACAGCAGACGGTCACCATTATCTGTTGGGTTTAAACTACCTATTTGTGCATTAAAGTCATTGTTGGGTCGGCTTCCGGAGAACTTCAACGGAGTCTCCAGAAGCTGAAGAGTCCTAGCCAATCAGAGTGTGATGGAACGTTCTAGAATTCCAACGTGGCGTGCTACTATTGATCGGTAGCGTAATGTGTTGTTATCGGATTGGCTGTAAAATGATGTTGATTTAACAGACGCCAAAATCTATAAATAGCCATGATTTTCTGTACAAAAATGAACCTTGGGATAAAGTATTTTCTCTTATACTTGTGTTTTCTCTCTGGTGTTCAAGTCGCTGTGTAGTTCTAGACTGCGGGTTACCGAAATAGCTTAGAATCAAGTATAGCGTTCAATTGACAAGACTTATCAGTGGCGACGGAGATGAAAACTACAATGAATATTTCCTTGAAGCAATTAGAAGCCGATATGGCACGTCAAGAAAAGAGGTTTGAAGAGTCCCAAATTAGAATCATGGAAACCCTGATGCAGAAATTCTGCCTGTCCCAGCAAAATCCTGCTTCTAGTGAATCTCAAGTATCACATATTGATTCAGCCATTAACGCCATCCATGAATTTAATTTTGATGGTTTAGCAGGTGTAACTTTCGAGTCCTGGTTTAAGAAGTATGAAGATTTGTTTTATATTGATCTTTGCAAACTGGATGATGCTTCAAAAATGAGAATACTTCTTAGAAAACTTGGGACTATGGAACATGAACGCTATAGCAATTTCATTCTTCCGAATAATCCACGAGATTTTAGTTTTGATGATACAGTCAAAACCCTGTCCCAAATCTTCGGAGAACAATCATCGCTATTTAATATCCGTTACCAGTGCTTAAAGTTAACGAAAGAACCAGGAGATGACTGGGTGAAGCATGCAGGAACTGTGAACCGAGAATGTGAAAGGTTCAGATTGTCGTCCATGTCGGAAGATCAGTTTAAATGCTTAGTATTTATCTGCAGCCTGAGTTCACCCGAAGATGCTGATATCCGAACAAGAATCCTAAGCAAACTCGAACACTGAGATGGTGGAGAAAATTTGTAGCTCAGGTGGATGATTTTGGTGGAGTTTTGTTCTCTGAGCTCAGAGAACAAAACTCCATCAAAACTCGAACACTGCCCTAACATGACCCTGCAAGAAGTGACTGCTGAGTGCCAAAGGTTAGTAAACTTAAAGCATGATACCTCAATGGTAGAAAAAGGTAACTCTTTCCATAACGTCAATGAAGTTAAGAGAAAAGTCTATCAAGGTTCCAGTACCCATAATTATCGAAATAACAGCGACAAACCATCATCTCCATGCTGGGCATGTGGAGGTTGGCACTATAAGAGGTTTTGCCCATATAAAGAACATCGTTGCATCAAATGTCATCGGAAGGGTCATAAAGAAAACTGCTGCAGAAAAAGAACCCATAAACAACATTCTTTGAAACCTTACTCGAAGAAATACAGATATAGTGCTCCAATCAACAAGATATTGGTATCACATAACAAAGCACAAAGTTGCCACCAAAGAAAGTACGTAACCTTGGATATTAATAAACACCGTACTCGCCTTTAGCTTGATACAGCGTCTGATATTACTTTAATCAGCCCAGTAACATGGAAGAACATTGGAAGACCCACAGTTTTCCCAACAACACAGCTGGGGGTAAGTTAAATATTGTTGGAGAAGTGCCATGCACTGTTTCTAAAGACACTGTATCAACGAATGAAACAGTACATCTTACTAAGAAGCCAGCACTAGACTTAATGGGGTTGGATCTTATAGAAACACTTAAACTAGCAGATCATTCTATCAACAGTATCTGCAGATGAGTAAGTACAGACAACACCCCAGTGGGGAGTCAGAAAAACGCTATGTTACAAAGACACCAAGACGTGTTTAGAGAAGGATTGGGAGAATGTACGAGGGTCAAAGCACTGTTAACTCTAAAGCCTGCAGCTACTCCCGTTTTTCGACCTAGGAGACCCGTACCATATGCTGCTCTACCAGTGGTTGAACAAGAACTAGAACGACTTCAGAAACTAGGTGTCATTGAACCAGTGAGTTTCTCAGAATGGGCCGCACCGATAGTAGTAGTAAAGAAGACTAATGGCAACGTTCGTTTATGTGCCGATTACTCTACCGGTTTGAATGAAGCTTTAGAAACTCATCAGTATCCATTACCCTTACCTGAAGATCTTTTTGCTAAACTGAACGGAGGTAAGCTTTTTGCAAAGTTGGATTTATCAGAAGCTTATTTAAAAATCCCTGTTGCTGAGGAGTCTAAAAACCTGCTTACCATAAACACACACAAGGGTCTATTCCGGTATAATCGACTACACTTCGGAGTAAAGACGGCCCCATCCATATTTCAGCAAGTAATGGATACTATGCTACAAGATGTTTCAGGTGCTGCAGCTTACTTAGATGATATAATAATTATGGAAGTAGATAGAGTAGACTTAGAAAAGAAGCTTGACCAGGTGCTGACGCGAATAGCCGAATATGGACTTCGACTTCGCCCAGAGAAATGTGACTTCTATATGCAGCAAATACGGTACCTTGGGTTCATAATAGATAAGGACGGAAGACGACCAGATCCAGAGAACATTAAAGCAGTGAAAACAATGCCTAGACTCAGGGACGTTACTACCCTACGATCATTCTTGGGATTGGTCAGCCATTGCGGTACCTTTCTCCCCGATCTCCATCGTCTACGTGCTCCACTAAACAACCTACTACAAAAGAATACAAGATGGAATTGGTCTGCAGACTGTCAAGCGTCTTTTGAGAAAATCAAGCAACTCTTAACTTCCGATCTCTTATTGACACATTATGATCCTTCTCTACCGATAGTCGTCGCTTCAGATGCTTCTAACTATGGTGTGGGCACAGTTATCTCTCACATTTTTCCTGATGGGTCTGAAAAAGCTATCTCACACGCTGCCAGATCTTTGACAACGACCGAAAGGAACTATAGCCAAATCGAGAAAGAAGCCCTATCAATTATCTTTGCAGTGAAAAAGTTCCACAAGATGATATATGGTCGACATTTTACCCTGATAACAGACCATAAGCCACTACTTGCAGTTTTTGGGTCAAAGAAAGGAATTCCTGTTCATACAGCTAACCGACTACAAAGATGGGCGACCACGCTTCTGGGTTACGACTTCAAGATCAAGTATCAGTCTACTACTGCTTTCGGACAAGCTGACGCATTGTCGAGATTAATAGGCTCCCAATTGAAAACCCCAGAGGAGACTCTTGTAGCAAATATAAAAGCCGAGGAAGAAGTTCATCGCGTGTTGGATGACGCAGTTAATGGACTCCCAGTAACCTTTGAAGTTATCAAGAAGATAACTGAAAGTGATAAGATACTGAGCTTAGTTAAATGCTATCTCTTGACCAAATGGCCAAACAATCGCCTCGACGGAGAACTTTTGCAATATTTTCGTCGACGGGACTCTCTAATGGTTGTTGACTCCTGTATTATGTTCGGTGATCGCATTGTTATTCCGAAGTTACTACGTCACAAGATTCTCAAGCAATTTCACAGTGGTCATCCTGGAATCAGTAAAATGAAATCTTTGGCTCGTAGCTATGCTTATTGGCCGTCAATGGACAAAGATATCGAGAATAAATGCCGTAACTGTTCATCATGCATTCAAGCTGCTAAAAATCCTTCGAAATGCGAACCTCAGTGTTGGTCTATGCCCGCGGGACCCTGGGTAAGACTTCACGCAGATTTTTCCGGTCCAATCCAAGGGAAAATGTTTCTAATTATCGTAGATGCATTCACTAAATGGCCGGAAGTATACATCATGCCAAATTGTACAACGTCAGAAACGATCCACAAGTTGTCTACCCTATTTAGCAGTTTCGGAGTACCAGAAACCTTAGTGACGGATAATGGCTCTCAATTTGCCGCAGAATCGTTTAAACATTTCTGTAGACCAAACGGAATAAATCATCTTCGTTCCCCACCCTATCATCCACAATCAAACGGACAAGCAGAGCGCTTTGTGGACACTTTTAAACGAGCATTACTGAAAGGGGGAGGAGAAGGGACGACTGAGCAGGCGATCACAAAATTTTTAACATCATACAGATCCACCCCGAACCCAAATGTTCAAATCTCCCGCGGAGGCCATATTTGGAAGGCGTATTCGAACAGTCTTCGATGCCATGTTGCCATCCAAACTAGTGAATGAGCGTAGTCGCGATCCAAGTATCCGGAACTTCAGTATTGGCGACAAAGTCTACATTAAATCCTACATCGGGAAGAACCGATGGGAGCCGGGCGAAGTGGTGCAAAAACTGGGAAGAGTACTGTACAAAGGAGCTTTGGAGACATGTATACGCCACACAAATCAAATCCTTAAGGACAAAAGAACGGTGCAGACTCGAAACGCACCAATGCCGCAAACGCCCAGGAACACTGAAAAGAAGCCTAAGACAAGGAAGACGACAAAAATAATGGGACGCCGTCGCAATCCAGTTATCAAACTACAAGTGGATCCCAGAAAGTAATCTTATTCGGGGGAGGTGTTGGGTCGACTTCCGGAGAACTTCAACGGAGTCTCCAGAGGCCCACAAGGAGCCGAAGAGTCCTAGCCAATCAGAGTGTGATGGAACGTTCTAGAATTCCAACGTGGCGTGCTACTATTGATCGGTAGCGTAATGTGTTGTTATCGGATTGGCTGTAAAATGATGTTGATTTAACAGACGCCAAAATCTATAAATAGCCATGATTTTCTGTACAAAAATGAACCTTGGGATAAAGTATTTTCTCTTATACTTGTGTTTTCTCTCTGGTGTTCAAGTCGCTGTGTAGTTCTAGACTGCGGGTTACCGAAATAGCTTAGAATCAAGTATAGCGTTCAATTGACAAGACTTATCAGTCACCTGCTGCGAGTACTATGTCTGAACGTTTAGCTTTCTGTAAAATTCATCTTTCACTTCATCCGAGCTGCAGTCGGTGGGAGCGTAGGCAGAAACGACAAAAAGGCAACGACGTGTGTCCTTATCCTTCCGAGTTCTTACGGAGCCGTTTAGCCGAACAGCACATAAACGGCTGTTAACGGGGATCCACTCTAACAGTGCTTGTTCAGCCCTCATGCTTAGTGCTATCCTTACTCCTGCCGTCCACGAGAGCTGGCCGTCGGGTCACCAGATACACGGAGGGTGTATCTCGTTGGCTCTCCGTTTTGCCGAGGTGAGGTTAAGTGAATGACCACACTGGGATCCTGTATGCGTGTTCCAGAGACACAGTATACATCAATGGTACGGGATTCTAGGGTTTTAGCCAAGGAAGCCTGCTGGCCGATTTGACATAGGGTGCGTACATTGAAGGCTCCAATGTGTAGTTTGGAGCAAGGTTTCAGTAGACCTGGGACAGAGTTTTGAGCACTAGAATCGTTGGCTATGGTGACACTTAAGAGGGAAGCCAAAAGAGGAAGTTTAGGGTTGAAAGTTGATGTAGGAGAGATAATAGAAATTGAAGAGGGAGGTTGATTATGAATACAATGGTCTTGAGTGCTGTTAGAGGTATGAGGGCGGTTATCACCTCCCGGTTGCCCACACCGTGGAAGGGTTGTTCAGGAGGTATCTGAAGAGGGAATTAGATTAGTGGTGGTCTTAGTGACCTGAGAGCGTGACCGCAGTGCCCAAGGGACAGCTGCTTGAGGTCGGTCACACACGACCCTTTTATGGGTAATTTTTGTGTCAGCTCCATACTTGTTGAGACCTTACCGCCGGAGACGGATATCCGTGGGATAAGGCGAGGTGTACATTTTTAGAGTCGACCTTTTCTAACCTCACCCCTCCTTGTGGTAATGCAGCATCGCCGTCATGCTGGTTGTCTGAAGGAAACACCTTACTGCTGTCACGCTTCTGTACAATCAGCAGTACGACTTCGCCTTCGGACCTTGGGTTTGTTGTTTTTAGTCTTACCGCTCTTCAATCGACCTGTCTGACATGGTAGGACCTTGAGGAACGGTTGTTCCAGCCAGTATAGCTCGGTTGCTCCATCACGATAGGCAAGCCCGACCACCACGTCAAGGTAGCAACAACGGTGGGGAAAGATTATCAGTCATCGACATTCAAATGTACTGATTACCTTTCTGTCGGTTCAACATGGATTTATTTACATAATTCTAATTTCTGTTATAGGTAATTGGTGATTTATTCTTGTTATCGTGCAGTATATATTATTTTTTTGCCAGCTGACATTGTATGCTTGAATGTACCTGCATCTGCGCCCATTACACTTTGTGTTAATATTTCCTCTCTTTTTGGTACCAAATTATCATACATGTATATCCAGACTCCGATTTCGGGAAATAATCTTTATTCTTCGACTTTCAAACCAACAAATCTATGTAACGACTCGTTGCATTCCCTGAACTTTACAATGTGTCATTGTGATGTAAATCAAAGTCGATTTCTGCTTGTTCCCTCAGTTGCCGAAGATAATCTACTAATACCCTCTATCTGTAACAAATCAATCAATAGAACCGGTCTTGAAGAGCTTATTGATGTAAGTTCTTCTTAAAAAACTTTTTACGTTATCATAGATAAATACATTTCTACTTGCTATAATGCATTTCTAAGACGCTTTTCAGTGGATTGCTCTATATATTTTCTTATATACCTAAACTAATTGATATGGTCATTTTTATTAGGTAAATCATAAGATTTTATGATTCTTGCCCCTGTCAATTATCACGTGACAAAATCGCCAATCAGAACATATACTTATAAGACCTTGTTGTTGTGTTAAACCAACGACACGTCAAAACAGCACAAGTAGCTTTGTGTAAACTCTGAATCTTTATTAATCCTTCTCGCCTAGTCCTGACCGTTGAGTCCAGAAAGCAAATCTCAACCTCCGCTATATGAATCATGTATTTCAAACATACTCAGTTTATATACAAGCAAATCAGACCGCATCATATCGAATAGAAAATATTTATACATGATCAAGCCGAAAGTGGCTGTGATTGTGAGATATTGAAAATAAATTAAGAATAGTAAGTCAAATAATAGTAATCAATAGGTCAAATATATATATATATATATATAGTTATCCAATAAGAACCTATGTAATAGTAGTTCATAAATAATTTCACCCATTTATTCTTCGTTAGGATATAATATAATATTTATCTAGATTGTAATACTCTGGTCAGACAGGTTGTTCATTGGTTAATCGTAAAGATTCTGCGTATAAATATTCTAAAGTAAATTAGTTCTACAAACTTGATAACTGATGTGCCGTTTTTAAGGCTACATGTTATCTACTGGTTGACCTTTGTTTAATGTATCGGTTTTCTATCTCCCTTTCTTGATAGATTTATCCCACTAATTACCAAGTCAGTGTAAATACTATTGCTATTACACAGTTTATTTTTATACACCAACTTTCAGTCGTTGGTTTCTTTAGATACATCAAAAATCTTTTTGTTTTGTTAGCTCAGTGCTGGGATTGCTAAATGATTGTACTAATGAAAAACCTATTTGACCCTCAACTTTTATTTCCGTAAAAATTGAAACCGTTTGCACATATTGTTGTTTGCTTTTCGAAAATGAATTTTAGAGTCTTGCACAGCTTCACTTTGAAAAATCAGAAATTTTATGCGCTACCTAATAACTGTAAATCAACGTTTTATCGCTTCAGAACTGTAAGTATATTTTAGAATTTATGAAGCATTGCTTCCAAAATCATCAGAAATTATTTGTTAAAGAGTTATTGTTACATTTTGTAATTATCAATAGTAATTGCACTTCGGATTGTTTACTTTTGAGCATATGGTCAGTTTTTTTCAGAGTAAGCATACAGACATCGTCAACATAGCCTGTACGTTGGCCTGATTTTCAAAACCTCATTAGCAGGAAAAAATGAAAATGAAA